>JAHHUM010000520.1:0-49435 GCA_036173005.1 Crenichthys baileyi | reverse complement strand
TTTTATATAGCTGTTGTACCTTGATACACACAACATATTGTTTGCAAAATGTTAATTTAATTATAACTTGGCTTAGATTGAAATTTCGAATCAATTCAATTTTATTTATATAGCACCATTTCACAACACGTCGTCTCAAGCGACTTCACAAAGTGAATTCAATCGAATCATACAGATTTCAAGTCAGTTACATACATTCCAATTAATCCTAACTATCGAACAGTGCAGTCAGATTCGGTTATTTTTTTCAAGTTGGTTAAAAGGTTTTTCCATCTAAGGAAAGCAAGCACATTGCATCGAGTGAGTCATATTTCAAAGTGATTTACATTAATATTAACATTCAGAAACGGGGTATTGACTATAGTTTTAAACTGCTGTCTATATTTGAAGTTCTTGAGGCTTTCACAATGATCTAGAGAATAATTTTCTGTGCCCGATTCATCAGCTTTAAAGAATTCAGTTTAACTCAACATGTACAGTATGTGGTCATGTCCAAGTATTTCTAGGCTCTTTTTACTTTGTGATCAATATCTTTGTCAGTGCAGCCAAGTTGATATTGATTTCTATATTATGCACCTGTTTAATGCTGAGGGTTTCTAATTTTTTGTTTTTTATGAAATGCATCCCCCAAGATCCGTCAGTCCACTCAGTGAAAAATCTGTTTTGACAAAAGCAGTTTATAAGCAGCCAATAATATCTTCTGAATTTGTCCATTGGAACTCTGTATCATGGCCAGTAAAACGGAATAACCATCAAATCTATAGGTACAAATTGTTTCAGAATATCCTCTATTGTCATTGTCACAAGTACAACGAAATTGAGAAAAAAATGCCATCAGGTCAGTGCAATAAATATTTTATGTAAAATAGAAAAATAGTAGCAGTTTGTTAAAAAGATAAAATAAAAAAATTGTTTATGCTGATTGCACATCCCCATCTCCCTTTACATCTCTTCTGTTTAACAATCCATATTTTATGTTTCTAAAAAAACGTGTGCATGTTAAATTTTTCATATGTAGTTAGTGTTTGCCAAGAAAATCCAAAGTTTTAATTATTTCTCTTGATAAACTGACTTTTATATTTTCACGTGGTATCACCAGCCTATTTTTTAAGACCTCTGAGGTAAAGAATAAAGGAAGGAAATAATCAAAGAGAGGCCAGAAGACAGGTGACTTACATTTCCATAAACATCTTGAAAATGCCAGGTCACTGTGATAAAAAATTAGTTTGCTCACATATTATTTTTATTCACATTTGGGTTGATCTTATGATATTTCACTCTCTCCTGCTCTCCGGAAAACCTCAAGCATTGTTCTAATCCTCAAAATATTATTGTTTTTCCAGCACTGAGTTTGAAATTATTAGTAAAATTTGAAAAACAAGATGAAAAATCTTAAGGACCTTAATTAGGTGTAGCTGAGTCTAAAGTTAGCAATACACTTAATGTATCTATTGCAGGCAATTTTTGACTGTAACTGCTGTTACTAAAGAACACAGTTAGGGAGTAGTGAGCTGCAACCAGTTAATGCAACCAGGCACACTTATAGGGATGTAGGTCAAAACTTCCAGGTGCTAAAGTTTTCCACCCTAACAAATTCCTACGTGATACCTGTAAGGCTTCAAAAGACAATTAGAAAGTACAACTATTATGTTTAAAACATTTAGACTGCCTTCAACATGAAACTCCAGCCGCAGCTTCAAAATGGCCTGTCAGGCTCACTACATTTTCAGTTAATCATAGATGTGCCTCATTTTGTGGTGACCCTCAAGTGACTGTCTATAGTATTGAGCAATAATAATAATCAAGGCTAAAGCAGAGGGCACAGAAAACAGCGGCATGAATGTGATGAAGGTTGTCCGTTATTTGCTGTAAAGACCCAAATGCTCTCAGTAAGGTTCAGGTAAGACCAACATTATTAGAAAAGCTCAGAAAGGGAGGCAGGCCAGTGTCCCTCGGATTTACTGAGGGCAAAGCCAATCATAACCAATTTCGCATTTCTTGTGTGTGAAGGCATCTTGTCATCTAGTGTGGGAGAGAGATGGGTTGTTGTATGTTTTCTGTGTTTGTGTGATATGGGATGTGGATGCTTTGAGTGGCATATCTTTCAGTGCTTGTCTTTTTAACAGCAAAAATGTTTTACAAATTACAGAGCATCTAAAAACAACATTTCATTTATTCCTGTGACCTATCACTTTGTCTTCTAGCCTCATCTTGGCCATGTGCATTAGGTTAAAATTAAAGCTAGATAATAGAATACACAAAGTTGTTTAAACTGAAACAAATTATACCCCCTTCTGGCAGCTATGTGTTATGGTTTGGGGTTGTTTGGTTTTTGATTTCTGTTTTTTTCTTATATTTCTCACAGTTTTTGAATCATGCTTTGTTTATTATTTTTCTGGTTATGTTTTAGTCTTGTTCATGTTTTGTCAAGTTTGGTTTTTGGTTCTGGTCATGCTTTAGTTTTTGTTTGTATTCAAGAGTTTCTGTTCTTGCTCCAGCCACGTTCTGTTCTGTTAATCATCTTTTATCCGGTTCACCTGCACCTTGTTTCCACTCCATATATACACACCTGTTCTGTTAGTCATTGCGGAATCATTGTGTCTCCATTCATGTCTTGTTTTGTGGACCATGCCATGCCTGTCAAGCCAGCCTGCTTCTGTTTTTGTTCCTGCCTCTTATGAGAGTGAGTTTTTGTTGATAAAATTTTCATTTACCGTCACGCTGCCTCCTCGTCTGCATTCTGGGGTTCCTCCATTGCACAGATCTTAACACTATGAGGTGGCAGAAGGCAAGTAGCGACAAGTGAGAATATGAAGGAAGATAACCTTTTTGCTATCAAATGTCTGAGAAAATAATCTTTAGCAAATTGTATCAAAAGACTTGAAAAGTCAGAGCACAAAAGAGTGTAATTCAATGGTAAAGCACATTTGATCCAAAATAAAATGTTTTATAGCTCATTTAGGGATAGCCGAAGCACAACATAAAGGCAGTCAAAACTTAAACCTCAAACCACCTACAACCACAGTTGTACCATTTTTAAATGATTTATTTACAAGCGGTAATTTTTTGTTTTTGTTTTTTGCTGAAATAGAGCTGTGCGTAACTTCATGGTGAGCTTTACAAAAACACAACGCACAAAAGGAAACCATGTGAAATAGTAATCAAGCCCTAACTAAACAGGAGAAAACTAGTGCCAAAAATGAAAGGCAGTTCAAGCTCCTTAAGATTATGAACTACACTGATATTGACAAAAAGATGCTCCATAGAGAAGGTGTTGCTGATTGGGATGAGTAGAAGAGGAATGACGGGCAGTGCATGGCAATGTTGTTTTCTATGTAATCTTCTCTTATGTAGCCAATCGACATCAGCAAATCTTTTGACTCCACCAATCACCAACAGACACCTGCACACCCAAGTTTACATACACTAAATAACAGCAGTCATAACACAGACTTCAACTCTAAAAAAGTGGTGGGAAAAGCCAATAAGTTCCCTGAATTTTCACTTCAATATAAACTTTTTTTCCGCAAAAAAAAAAAAAAAAAGTTCCCAGTAATCTGTGTTTTGTTTCATATTTCAAAGACTTGTCATAGAGGTGTGATGAAAAGACACCACCTCAGCAGGTGCAAATCAAATGTACAACATCTGCTTTTAAAGATGACATTGGGGCACAGCATGCGGTGTAGTGGTACAACGTGTGACCCATACACAGAGGCTTCAGTTCTTGACCCAGCTGTCCTCTGGTTTGAGTCCCAACCCTATCAACCTATGCTGCATGTCTTCCTCCTCTCTCCACCCCACTTCCTGCCTGCCTACTTTTTGAAAATAACAAAAAATAAAGCCCACTAGTGGCAAAAAAAAGATTACATAATGGTGTCAACTTTGAATTTTAACTCTGGTCAAAGTGAGTTCAGGCTCTAGGTAAATGTTTTTTTGTGAACCAATTTTGACCCAATGGTGTTGCCACAGAAGAGCAGTTACACAACAGCAGCTACAATAAAAAATAGCTTCCTTCTTCCTTTCCTAAGAGCATGGCAAATATATGCCTTTAAGTATCTAAATACATCACATCACTGTTATGTTAAGAAAGTTCATGTTAGTATTTGCCAGTCAAATTTATTATTACTGCAGCAATGGTAACCATTAACAACTTTATTGACATACTTTTTAACTATTAGCCACATTGACCTGACAGGGCAAAATAATAATCTTTAGTTGTCTGTGGTAAAATGACTGTACAGCACTATCTCTCTATTGTCTTAGCCAACTATGTTTCCGATTACTAGTTAATATTATTGATATTAGTTAGCATTGTTTATATCCCTCCTTCAAATAACCTTAAAATTACTTGTTAGTCAGTTTGTGCAGATTATATTGACAGTCTAAAACTTTCTCAAGTCATTACTCTTTAAGAATTTTTCTCTCACTCCAAATCAGCTTGTAAACTGGTGAGCAGCAGTTGGGATTTTTACGTCCTCTAGCATGAAATAGTGAAAATATGACACTAATTAATACTTTGATGAACAACCTTTTCGTAACTGTTCATAAAACTGCACTTTCTGTTGTGGCATGTAATATATCTGGGCATAAAGATGCACAAAACTTTGAAACATAATTGTCATTGATTGCTTAAACCAGACTTTGAAGTGCATGTAGTAATAGCTTGGGATGAATATATGTAATGTAACATCCCTACTATGTTTACTTAGGGGCGACGGTGGCGACAGTGGTAGAGGTTCATTCTGTAACCGGTGGGTTGAACCCCCGCTCTGTCTGTCACATTCGTTGTGTCCTTAGCCAAGACACTGCACCCTCCTTGCCTACTGATAGTGGGCTCAGTGGCGCCTGTGTATGGCAGCCTCACTTCTGTCAGTGCGCCCCAGGGCAGCTGTGGCTACAATGTAGCTTACCACTGTGTGTAAACGTGTGTACGAATGTGTGATTGGGTTGGGGTCTGCATTGGGGTCTCTGAGGACTTGATAAAGCGCTATACAAGGGCAGGCCATTTACCATTTTACCATATTTGGTAAGTAAATGCCTGATCATGTCCCTGCTATGGAAGCAAATGACTACTCTAAATGCACTGAAATACTCTCTAAACCTCTAAATTATAATTTGAATGATGATTTGATTGATATCTTACACAGTGTGTTCATTTTCTCTAACAATTAAAAGTATTACCACATAATACTTGAATCCAACAACCTGATGCTGCTTTCCATTTTCTCTTATCATCTTCTTCCATTGTTTTTGTTGTAATTTTTGCTCCCACACTGTTTACTTCTTCATGTTTTGCCACAACATATCTGACAAAAGCATCTGGCACGACTGTTAATGTCTTTTCGAACGTTGAACAACATAATATGTTAGATGCCTGCGCAACAGGGAGACCATCTCCAAGGGAGACACCAATCCAAGGATTTTAAAGACACTGGTAGGGATTGTTAACAGAGGGGTAACTGACATTCTTCAAAGCTGCTTTTTCTAAGAAGCGTGACAAAAGAGCAGCAGTAGGGGATGTATCTGCTCCTGTGCCAGATAGCATGTAAGTTTTGTTAATATCTTGCATGTTGACCGGTGCTGCTGAAAAGCTGTGATGCTATCCAGACTCACAAGCATATGGAGTCCTAGGATAACACACACATGCAAGCCTTTGTCAGATGGTGAGATGATATCTCCCTCTGATCTTTGAAGAAAGCGCTGTCCCACTGCATAGGCCAGATGGTAAACAAAAATCACAAAACAATCCATTGTCAAGATGCATCAAAACTCAAGTCACGTCTGGGAGACTAAACAAGCATTTACAGAATTATGTTAACATCTTTACATCAGAGATCTTATTTTCTGATTATCATTCATTGCTGAGAAGATTATTAAGCAGTGGAGACAAAAAATGGACAAAGATTTGCTACAAGATTCCAAAGATGGAGATGATGATGACAGGGAGTAATTGAAAAAGATCCAAAATTATTTGGCTGATTTTGATCGTAAATCTAACCTTTATTCAAATGATGTCAGAGTATATGGTCATCCATGCAAATTTGGTCATTGTGATTACAGTGATGTTTGGATATGATGTTAAAGCAATTCTGGAAGTCACTCACTGAAAATCAGTAGTCATTTTGTCTTAAATAATTGGTCTACTATTTGTCTATACTTATTTTATTTTACCACATTTTTATTTTGTATTTCTCAACAACTTTATCTCTTGACCCAGGAGATGTTTTAGTATAACAAAAATAACAGGTGAAGGTCAGCCACGAGGGATGCCAGAAAGAATGTACCTTGCTTTCCTTAGACATGTTTGCATTTTTTTCAAAATAAAATAGACCCCACGTTCAAATCATCAGTGTCATAAATAATTACAAAACATATTTATTTTTCTACCAGTAGTTAGGGACCGCTGCTCAGGATGATGCATGCTTTTCCTCTTCTATGTTTTCAGAAGGTATGTATCAATAAAATTCTCTGGTCATCTAGATGATGATTTTAAATTGTTTAGGCTTTACAAGGTTTTACATTTAGCATTTATTTATTGGAGACTCTTTATTTGTTTAAATCTAACAAGTGTACAAAAATATAGAGCAAGTTCCACCCTCTCAAAATGTATTTAGCAAAGAGGAATCCAAAATAGGGCTCTGTGAGAAAAGCCTGTGCAAACCGTCCGGCGCTTCAGGATGGGGAAGCAGTGCTTCGCCAACACTGTTTATAGTGGGGGTGGGAGGCTGCTGACCTCGACTGAGGACAATATCGGGCGGTAGAAGGAGTACTTCGAGGATCTCCTCAATCCTGCCATCACGCATTCCCTGGAGGAAACAGAGGCTGGGGACTCGGGGTTGGACTTTTTCATCACCCAGGCTGAAGTCACCGAGGTGGTTAAAAAGCTCCGCGGTGGCAGGGCTTAGGGGGTGGATGAGATCTGCCCTGAGTACCTCAAATCTCTGGATGTTGTGGGGCTGTCATGGTTGACACACCTCCTCTACATTGCGTGGCGGTCGGGGACAGTGCCTCTGGACTGGCAGACTGGGGTGGTGGTCCCCCTTCATAAGGGTGACCGGAGAGTGTGTTCCAACTACAGGGGGATCACACTTCTCAGCCTCCCAAATAAGGCCTATGCCAAGGTATTGGAGAGGAGACTCCGACCAACAGTTGAACCTCGGCTTCAGGAGGAGCAGTGTGGTTTTCGTCCCAGCCATGGAACACTGGACGAGCTCTACAGCCTCTGCAGGGTACTCAAGGTTTCATGGGAGTTTGCCCAACCGGAGAAGGCACTTGACTTTGTCCCTTGTGATGCCCTGTGGGGGGTGCTCCAGGAGTATGGAGTCGAGCGCCCTTTATTAGTAATCAGTAATTTATTGTAATCAGTCCTTTTCATAACTTTTCTGGACAGTCTCTTCTTTTTGCAGATGACGTGGTCCTGCTGGCCCCCTCTAGCCAAGACCTACAGCATGCGCTGGGGCGGTTCGCAGCCGAGTGTGAAGCAGCTGGGATGAAGATCAGCTCCTCCAAGTCCAAGGCCATGGTTCTCGACCGGAAAAGGGTGGCTTGCCCTTTTCAGGTTGGAGGGGAGTTCCTGCCTCAAGTGGAGGAGTTCAAGTATCTCGGGATCTTGTTCACGAGTGAGGGAAGAATGGAGCGGGAGATCGACAGGCGAACCGGTGCGGCTGCAGCAGTAATGGGGGCACTGTGCCGGTCCATTGTGGTGAAGAGAGAGCTGAGCCGAAAAGCGAAGCTCTCGATTTACCGCTCGGTCTACGTTCCTACCCTCACCTATGGCCATGAACTTTGGGTCATGACCGAAAGAACGAGATCCCGGATACAACGCGCTGAAATGAGCTTCCTCCGTAGGGTGGCCGGGCACTCCCTTAGAGATAGGGTGAGGAGCTCGGCCATCCAGGAGGGGCTCGGAGTAGAGCCGCTGCTCCTCCACATCGAGAGGAGCCAGTTGAGGTGGCTCGGGCATCTACACTGGATGCCTCCTGGACGCCTTCCTCGGGAGGTGTTCCAGGCACGTCCCACCGGGAGGAGGCCCAGGGGACGGCCCAGGACACGCTGGAGGGACTATGTCTCTCGGCTGGCCTGGGAACGCCTTGGGCTCCCCCCGGAGGAGCTAGAGGTGGTGTCTGGGGAGAGGGACGTCTGGGTGTCTCTGCTGAGTCTGCTGCCCCCGCGACCCGGTCCCGGATAAGCGGAAGACGACGAGTATGAGTACTCTGTATTTCAGAGTTGGTTGACTTTCTGCAGCCTGTGAATCCTACATAGTCAGTAAATATGTTCAAGTGAACCTCAGAAGGAAAATATAATGGTGGTTATGCAACAGTGCTATGCGAAAGTAAGACAAAGAAACATAATATTTTTTTATTTTCATTACCTTATATTTGTACATCTTTTCAAACATCAGATCAACAAGTTTTAGATGCACTTTCTCACTTAATGGGTCTCTTTATTTTCATGACTGCTCACATTGTAGATCCTCAACAAAGGCATCAAAACTGTGAATGAACATACATGGAATTATATATTGTGAAATAACTCTAAACATTTTTATATTTTAGATTCTTCAAAATAGCCGCCCTTTGATTTGATTACTGCTTTGCTCTCTTAGTCTTCTCTCCATGAGCTTCATGTGGTGAAACGGTTTTCCAAAGAGCCTTGAAATAACTTTCCAGAGGTTCATTCAGAGAAAGTTTAATATTTCAGTCATCACAGCAAAGTGCGTCTAAAATATAAAATGTATTCAGTTTCAGTTTTTCTTTTTTTCATTTGCTATGTAATTCCATGCTTGTTTATTCACAATTTTTGATGCGTTCAGTGAAAACCTACAATTTAAATAGTCATAAAGTAAACCAGAGGCGTTTGACCGGTAGTGTATATGTATGATAAAATCGGAAATAGAATGTATGACTTTATTTATTGTCCTATTGAAACATCCTTTTGATGCTTTAAGGAACTTTTATAACACTAACTTGCTGGTCTTTGTCTGCATACATAAGGTAGTTCTCAATAGCCTTTGAATTTTTTTTAGCTGCTACTTTTTCCTCACTCTTTAAAGACATTTTCCTTACTTCTCAGTGACACAGTCATCTTTACTTCCACTCCTGTCATTTTCTTTCCCCCGTACACATTCACAAGTTTACCATCTTTCTTTTCTTATAGAATTGCTACTGGTCACGTTTTTTATGTAGCTGCCATGCTGTAAAAAGAGCAGGCCAAAAACACAGTCACCCTTAAGGGTTCATGCAGAGAGGTCACTGCCAGCAGGGCCTCTTGACAGCTGGATGCTCGTTATCCAGGCAGATAGTGGGAACAAATTAGATCTCTGCAGTGGAGGGAGCTGTCCAGTCTCTACAGGTGTGGATGAATGACAGTGAGGATGGCCATAAAATCTGCATTCCTTAACACACGCAGTGGTTTTTAAGCAATTACCCATGTTGAAAACATATAATCTAGGAATGCATTTATTGATGTCGATATTTTCTATCTTTTTTGAAGGGCATGCAAGAGAATGGGCAGTGATTGATTTATTATTAGAGATATTAAGATTTTAAACTGTAAATTTCTGCCGTTGCTTTTACTTAGCCCCTGTCACCCTATTTTGCAGCCAATGCTGTTTTTACAGAACCAAATAACCTCATACCTGCCCACCCTAAACTACAGAAGAAAAACATTTCTCTCCCTTTAAAAAAAAACATAGGGCTATTTAATAGGGAATGTAGTGCCTTGAACAGAGAGAACAGGATAGGGAGCAGTTGGTGCACCATTAAGAAATGGCCTCTAAACCACATGTGACAATAGCTAAGATTGCATTTGAACCCAATTCATTGGGGTAAAGTGGCTATTTGAGCTGTGGTGGTGGAGAATTGGTGTTCCTGAAGAGAGATAGCAGAATGCAGAGAGTATGACTTGTTTGTTTTATTTATGTGTAACTCCAGCTCATTCCTGAACAGCATCTCTTATGTCCTACAGTGTAATACGTGAAAACTCAAGTAGGCTTGCATGGATATACATTGAAAAGGAAAATCAGAGAAGCGAAAAGCTAAATATAATATCAATACGCTAGTCTAGGGCTGTTGGAGGTGTTCCACCTAAATCCGAAAGTGCACAAGTTGTCTTTGCTCTGTTAAACATAATTCTGTCTTTGACTGACAAATGGTATGTAAACAATTGATGAACGAGTGGTAATATAAAATGTTTTAGAGGCTAAAGTTTGTTAGGTGGCAAATCACATAATGGGCAGGGAATGGTAGTGTGAAATATTCCGAGCACACTTTGCTAATCTACCCTGCAGTAATAAACATGGAAGATTTAGTCATTCAGAAAGCCTATAAAATCACGTTTTAACTTAAAACCTTATTTAGTACGAGCAGCATGCTAAGGGGTTATGGATGTACTCATCAGCGATGTTGATCTTCATGAATATTATGTGGGCCATTGGGAGTGAGTGTCACATTTGAGACAAAAAACAGGTCCATTTATTTTTGTAGCTTAAGGTGTTTAATTATCTGAAGTATTTTGATTCCACACACACATAGAGATACTGCCCCTACAAAGACCTATATAGTATGTTATGAATGTCTTTAGTATCTGTCAAACTGTTTTTTAGGAGAAGTTATGGCAATTTACCTATTTTTACACCTGTCATTTCAAACTGGCTTCTGTATGCCAGGTAGATGAGAATCCACATGGGAATGAAAATGTCACCATGACCCTTGGAAAATAAGTGCAATTTGTCTGACTGAGTAGCCTTACTTCCTGCACATTTTAACCCATTTTGCTAAAAGAAAGTCAACTTATCTCAGCAGTACTAATATCTAACATTCATGACTCTTTTAAAAATTCTACTTTAAGACCTTTGGTTTGAACTCGTCTGTCTAATACCTTTTCATTTATTTAAAAAAGGTATTAGAAATAAAAAAACAGACCAGTTGCTCTTTGAAGTTCTACAGCATAGAAAGACAAAGGCATTTTAGGCGATAATAAACAACTCCAAAAACAACTTCCTACAAAAACTTTGATAACTGAGTTCTTAGTGAATTTGCTTGGTCATGATGGCCTAGTGGTTCAGTCATGATTAAGCCAGTATCATAACAGTATAAACATGCTGCTTTAGGCCTAATATCTAGCACTTACATTGCATTGTAGTTTGTAGTGTGCCAGCATGGTGTAATTTCCTACCACTCAGCGAAGATAAGTATGATGGCAAAGGAAAATTAAACATGGAATATTTTATATAACACACATGTAATTGTCAAGTGGTCCGACTTATTTAAAAAAAAAATGCTATTAACCGTCGGGAAATATTGCCAAATTTTTTAAGCAGCCAAAAAACACAAGTAAAATGTTACCATTCATTTGAGAAGGACATAACATTGCAATGCAAACTCATACTAAAGTGTTTCAGTAAAACTGGCTGTGAGATTAATCTCCGGGTGCTATTTGACCAGTATTTCAGCAGATGCACTCATGCAATTTCCTCCAAACACTCAAATTTCTGCCATCGCACAATGTCACAACATTTTTTTTTCTACATGGGCAAATTTCCTTTCATTTCACTTCATCTGAGGCGTAACAAAGACCACTCAAGCTAGTATATTGGCAATCAAATAAATTTGTCTCTACCTCAATATTTAATGAGCTGAGCAACTTAGCCATACAAAACAATCTAGTGAGTCTTTCTTTTACACTTTGCTGATACACATGGGGAGGGAAGCAGCTCAAAAAGCTTATTACAGTGGAGCCAACACTATAAACCCATGATTAGAGTGAGAACTATATTGTAGACACAAACATTTTTAAAGCCTGATGTATAGACACCACACACACTTTAACATAAACATGCAGAAATTAACCAGCATAATGTTACAAAGCACTGTACAAATACCGCTAAAATAAACTCTGGAAAACTCAGTGCATAGATTAATAACAGGGCCAGCACTTTTAATATGAGTGAAAGAGATAACCATGCTTAAGTCAGTCACATCACAGCCCCACTGATCGGTGATGTGAGGTACCTGAGCTATGTGTTTCTTGACTGTTAATTAAAATGTGGCTTGAACCTTGACAACCCCCAGACTCCACAGTAACTTAATTAGCTCATTAAAAACCTGGTTAAGAAAGCAATTGATGAAGCTTTACCAAGTGAGATTAAGTGAGATTTTGTGTTGTTGTAAGATTTATTGGACAAATTGTGGTTGTCAATGTGCATATTTTGAACTACAAAGAGACTGCAGGATATGTTTCTCAGGAGGGCTTGAGTTTAACAAAGGTTTCCTGAAAGAAGGAAACTTGACATTACAGGTACGATTGACTTTAATGTTAGATTCAAGATGCTTATTTACCTGTAAGTTAAATTCCTAAAGGCTAATATAAATGCAGCTCTAAGAAAATAAGAAATATCTTCTTATGGATAACATTCATTCACCTGTTTCGAATATGCAAATGAGTTTGTGGTACAGATAGTGCTGGCAGACCATAACAAGCTGCAGCAACTTGCTGAATGACAGGAAACATGGCACCAACCAGAAAGCTGTCAGCTGCAGTTATAAAAAGGATTATAAAATTCAATCAGGGATGTAAGTCAACACTTTGTGTCATGAGATGTTTATCCTTGTCAGCTGGGTACTCTAATCTGATGCAAATAAGAAAAAAAAAGTTATAAACAAATGGGGCAGTTGGGATATATAGTGGAAGATGGAAAAAAGACAAACTATTAGGGGAGATAGAAAACAGAAATCCATATGTATTTAGGACAGGAATAACACAACGAAGGAGGAAAATACATAAGCAACAACAGGAGTTAATTATTAGTCATGAACTGCCAGAAATTGGCTAAAGAAATTAGGTTTTCTGCACTTATGTACAAAAGAACAAACTACATTTTAAAAAGCAGCTATTTACAGCTTTTTTTTTATTTAGCTGAAAAGGTTCAGCTTGTAAATGAAATAATTGTGTGTTGTTTAGATTTCATAAAGATGCTCTTTTTCCTCAAAATAAACCTGAAAAACTATGAAAAACAATCCAATCTGATGGTTGCCTCAAGATTTTGAAAAGCCAGGATTAGTGCATTGAGTCTGTTAGAAAGCCAAATGAGAACGGGTAATAAACCCGTTCTCATTTGGTATGCGTTGCTTTTCTGTCAGTTGTGAAAAGTTGGGTCTAGTTTGGCTCATAGTGAACAAAAAAGTTCAAAATTCACTTTGACAAAATTGCACATTCTTAATGGCAGATTCCGTCACAAATGAATACATTTTAAAGAGCCTATTACACAACTGAGAAAAGTAAGAGATAAGGCATAGCAGGTCAGACCACCAAATTTTTATATAAGCAGTTATTTCTCCAACTTCCCGAACCAACTGGTAAAAATACCCTTAAAGGCGATGTTGAACGAAGTGTAGCTTGTTCTGTGGCTTTTTAATCAAAGCCTTTTATTTTTATTGATGTGAAATTATATAGCGCCAATTCACAACACATGTCGTCTCAAGGCACTTTACAAAGTCAATTCAGTTGAATCATACAGATTTCAACTCAGATACATACATTCCAATTAATCCTAACTTTCAAACAGTGCAGTCAGATTCAGTTATTTTTTCAAATTGGTTAAGAGTTTTTCTGTCTAAGAAAACACAGTAGATTGCATTGAGTCAGTGCCTTGCAACATTCACTCCTCCTGGATGAGCATGTGGTGACAGTGGGCTTTGAATTTGCAGCAATCCTTCATACTGAGCATGCATGTAGCAACAGTGGAGAGGAAAACTCCATTTTAACAGGAAGAAACCTCCAGCAGAACCAGGCTCATTGTGAGCGGCCATCTGCCAGGACTGACTGGGGGTTTGAGAGAATAGAGCACAGACAAAAAGAGCACAGAAGCACTGATCTAGTAGTACTTTCTATGGCAAAGAAAAGTAAAACATTAATGGTTGTAGCTTCTTTAGAGGCTTCATCTAGGAGAGAAAGACAGCTAAGCAGATTAACTCTAAGCCAGTTTTTAAGTTTAGAGTATGAAAAAGAGCACATAGCTATTCACAGTAAAAGCTCAGCCAGTTACCTTGTCTAGGAGAGACAGGGTTAAATACTGAAAGACAGGGCCAAGTGTATCAACAGTGTAAGGTGAACATTAGGTTGTTGGCAGCAGGAGCTTGGCCAATCTCCCCCTCCAGGAAGGTGCCACAGCTAAACACAGAGCCAGGCCAGATGTAGCTTATAAGAGAAAAACACAGAGAGAACATAAAGTCAGTCAGTCATTTTCTACCGCTTATTCCATAGTGGGTCACGGGGGAGCTGGTGCCTATCTCCAGCAGTCTATGGGCGAGAGGCGGGGTACACCCTGGACAGGTCGCCAGTCCATCGCAGGGCAACACACAAACAACCATACACACACTCATTCATACACCTAAGGGCAATTTACAGTGACCAATTAACCTAACAGGCATGTCTTTGGACTGTGGGAGGAAGCCGGAGTACCCGGTGAGAACCCACGCATGCACGGGGAGAACATGCAAACTCCATGCAGAAAGACCCCCGGCCGGGAATCGAACCCAGGACCTTCTTGCTGCAAGGCAACAGTGCTACCAACTGTGCCACCGTGCAGCCCGCAGAACGTAAAGTTAAAAGCTTAAATACAGAAAATAACACAAAATTGGAGAGTAGTATGAGAATGTGGCAGAGAGAGTGAAAGTGGTCATTATGTCCCCCAGCAATCTAAGCCTATAGCAGCATAACTACAGAGATGGTTCAGAACAACCTAAGCCACTCTAACCCCTAAAGCCACTCTAACTTTAAAATGTGAAAAGAAAATTGGTCAATACATTACCCACTAATTAAACTTTCTATTCAAATATTGAAGGTTCTGTGTATGATTATAACAAACATCTTAAAGCGCTATATTCAATGTTTTTAGCCACATGTTTGTTCCAAATGTTTCCCATCTTTCTTGTAAAGCATGATTTTTGGTTCCATACTGTTATCTTTGATTATGCAAAATATAAAAGACTGAGGGTTGAAGTTGAAGAGATTCCTAGCAGAGAATTTCTTTTGTTTAAGTACTAAATCCTTGTCTAAACAACCTCTGTATTTCAGCCTGCACTCTAAATATCCTCTATCCAAGACAAAACTAATTCACAGTACTCTGAGTTTTTTGTTTCTCACCTTCCTCCACGATCACTTCTTGATTCCTTTAAATTTCCTAGAGCAAACTTTAATTCCTACATTACAAATTTGGACAGTTAGATACACCCACTGCCTAAAATGTTCTCACTTGCTTTTCTTTCAGCTTGAGTGCATGCTTACATCTTTCTGTCCATTCCTTCAGGCAATAAATGACTTGCAAAGTTCTCCCATGTCATGAATGTCTTGGGGTTACGGTGTTGGTTTTAAAGGTCTGTGCTTGGATTTAGTAAAAATATGGTTTGGGCAAATAAACAAAACTAAACAGTGTTAGGGGACTTTTTCCATTATAGCTTTTGAAATAACAATAATGTTTACAAAAGAAATTACAATGATTGTACGAAAAGGAAAATTAAACAGCATTATATTAATTAATTATAAACAATTTACTACTTTTTCTTTTGAATTGTTTTTGGGCTTGTAGCTCATGAAAGGTATATTTATTTTAAAATATAAATAAACTTCAGGTAGATGATACAATTTCTGCTCTGAATCTGACAAGCTCTGAGGTGTCAATAATCTCAATTTGTATTAAAAAAACCCAGGCAGTGATTGTGTAAGTCAAACTTTTTTCAAAATAATCAGTCAGTGCGTTAACCACAGTAATGTTGCAGTCAAAACATCATAATGTTTTCACTGTCACTCCACTATGAGTCTATGAGTGCATCTGAAGTTACAGTCCCGACAGCAACATGTTGTTTGCAGTCACTCCATGCTAATGCTACACATGCAGTGCTTGTAAGGGAAGTTAAAGTACTTTAGGTTGTTCTAATTGTTAAATAATCTGGGAAAAAAAGTGTTTTCAATGGAGAGACTGTTTTTTGTTGGTGAGGTGAAATTCTTCTTCTTCAACATCTTCTTGATTTTCAGGGAGCTCACTCACATTTTCTGGATTGTGCTTAGTACATCATGTGTCTGTTCCCAATAAGCAGCCATACATTCAGTCAAGATATTCCTATTTGTAAGGTATTTTTTGTCAAGAAAAAATATCAGATCTCTGTTTTCGGCAATAGAGAATAACAAGTTTAAGATTGTGCAGTGACAGAAGGTATGTCTTCATCCTTATCCGTCTAAATCCTTGAACCAGTGAGTCACTGTGTTAATTCTGTTGGCAACTTTCTTTACATGTAAACAACCTTGCCGAACAAATACGGGTAAAAGACTTTGGAACAGCAACTTTTACATCTTAAATGGGATACTACTTTATCATCATAACAGTTCCTTCATCATTTCTTTAAGGATAAACCGAAGAAATAGACTGTAATTGCATATACCAGCATATTTATCTACCACGTCTCCTTCACTGCTACAGATGAATAACGAGTAAAAATAAAAATTATGAGATCATGGATTTGGTGTTTTCATTGGTTTTAAATCACAAAGATCATTTCAGTTTTGTATTAGAAAATTTTTAAGAGTAACTTTTCTGTTGTTTGTTGAGAATGCAGTCATGGAAAGAAAGACAGGGACATCATGTACTAATTATTATCGGTTGAATTATGTTATTTGTGTTTTTTGAAAACTAAAATCATACCAGATCTGCTCTCAGCAGCACTTTTTATCCTCTTCAGAAGCCAGTGTATCTTCTCTGGTGAGGTAAGTGAGGTAAGGATTTTCCTTCTCTGTGTGGTTTAGCTTACAAATTAATAGAGCATACCTGTGGCATTTGATGTGGTTTAAATTTAGATTCTTTAGCCACATTTGTCCTGATTCCTTGTCTGCTGGTGACCTGCAGAAAATAATTCACTGATTACAGGTGTAATCCAGTTTCCTTTTGAGAGGATATTAAGCATGAACCAGCTTAGCCCCATGTTTATCTTTGTCTGATTAAAGTTGCAGCTGCAAACAGCACAAAAAGTAGGCACGTTCAGATATTGTTACTCCAAAGTCACTTTCTGTGTCAGAAAAATGTGTTTTCAAATATATCCGCTATATCTGCTTTGCAAACAATAGAAACACTGACTAGGATTCATTTGTCCTTCATAGGTTTAAAAGTTTTAGGTTTTCTGGATCTGAAATATGATGACATTAAGCCTTTAAAAATTATTGTCCATTTAGCCTTAAAAATGTAGTGTATGAGATCAACATTTAGCTCTACTCCAATGCTTTGTGAGCTCCTCTGTCTATAAAAGGCTTTTTACCCCTATTGTGAATTCTTTGATTGCTGCAGATATTTTAAACTGTGCTTTAGGGGAACTGGCCCTTCACTTGTGATAATGATAGAAATAGAATGATAAAAATACAATTTTAGTACTATTGTTTCTCCTGTGAAATAGTGACTTTAATCAGAAAACTCCTGAGATATACTAATTTACATTGTAAACAAATACAATTGTTGTATGCCCATTGAACCTCATACCTCTCATAAATACAAAACAGTCTTGAGTTTGGTTTCCTTCCACTGTTTAACACCCCTTTCTAATTGCATGAACCATTATTGTAAGTTTAACTCCAGGGCTAGAAGATATTGTAGACCTGAATGTAAACTTTAATTTTGCTCCAATTCACAGTTTGTCTCTACTTGCACCATATACTTGTTTCCCTTCTTTGTTTTTATATTACCTTTGACCCCTTTATCATTTTGGCCTTTGTTTCACCGACACTCACATTGCCACACTAGTTCTGGGCTGTAATTCTGCCTGCTGTCTCACTTAACTGTTTCCATTCATTAGGGCAGGATTCCCTCCTCTGATCTTTTGACACCTTTCCACTTCGAGCAGCTCATTGTAATTAAACAAGGTTGTGGGAGGATGATTTCTGAGCTGCAGCTAGGATGAAACGGTACAGCAAGAGTTTTTTTGGAGGAACTGTGTTTAAATGTCTTCAATAAAACCAAAGATTATGGGTTTTTTTTGTCCATCATAGAAATCATGATTTTAGCCCTACAGAAATTCAGTTTTTTGCAAACACCTGCAAAGGAAACACTCTCTTTATGAAGACTCCTGTTAGGTGTGCAGGGCCACAGTTTAAAGGAATGTGAGGAGAAAATTAAATAAATCATTCTTGAGAAAGAAATGTATTATTTTTTTTTTCTAACTGAATTTCAACAAATGATAGTGGTGTATTGTACCACTGTAAATATAATAAAGACAATGAAAAGAGGATAAGGAAAATAATTCTGACCTGGGCCTGAATTAACTGCAATCTTTTCCTTTTCTGTTGTTCTCAATAGACATCACTATGTTAGCGATCCTTAATACACATTGCCGTTGACTGTAACAGCAATTTAGTGCTTTGGTAGCACAAAGGCTCATTTGGAACTTGCATCCACATAGTTGTCATTTATTTAATCGGATTGGACCAATTAGAAGTTTGGTTTTTATGAAATTGATATTTGTTGTTAGATTGTGTTTGTGTTTGCTTTGGATTGACAGTTGATATAAGCAAGACTGTAAAAATATTTTTCCAGTCATGTAATGTATGCATGTTAAAAGTTGTAGACCTGTATCCAACCCTACTTTATGGGGTTATTGGACCAGTAGAGAACAAGTTACCCAGTGGGAACTTAACGAGGGGAGGGTAAAAGGCAACTTCTGTTCAGCCTCTTTGAAATTTTGCAAATTTGCACCTTCAAAAAAGTCCTCACTGCCAGTATTTGTGATAAGAGAACCCCTACAAAACTTTCTACCTAACAAGATCTTTAACACCCAACAATTCACCAAAACAAGAAGATTAACCACAGCATTATTGTCAGACAGCCAGTAACATTTATGCTGTCCACTTATGAGGAGGAACTGACTTCATCTGTGCATGAGGAGTAACAGCAGGCCTGCGAACAAACAGGAGAAAAACAGGAGAAAAACAGGACACTCGCTCCTAGGAAGAGAGCCCCCTATAGGTCAGTGGACGTATCAGACACATTCATGTTTTAAAGCTGTGTGAAGGCCACAGTTTCAATGAAAATTTAGTTTTATTTGTTAAATTTAATGGGGTTGTGTGACAAGTTTGCAAGACTAAAAATTATTTTTTAGTATTGAATGGATTAATGGCCATACAGGGATGGGAACATTTTTCAAGGTCAAATGTTGATTAGTACACTGTTGATTCAATGGTTTAATGCTTTAATGTGCTCTTCTTCCTTGTGCTGTCATTTGAAATATCAAGTTTATGTACTTCACTCTTATCCCTCCATTTTTTCTCAGAATCTCAACAGTGTGCATTAAGAACAACTTACGTGTTTCCTCACTGCAACCAAACAAACTATTTAGTAAAACAGTAGTAATCTTTACAGTTCCATTACTCTGATTGTAAGAGGTGTCTGTTGCTCCTGCCTCTCTGTTTAATTTATTTATATAGCACCAATTCCCAAGAAATATAATTTCAAGGCAGTTTACAAGCAAACATACAATTATTCTTAAGATTGTGTTGTCTTTGACTTCTCTTGTAGAGACATATTTTTGAGATCTGACATTGATGTTGGTAGAGAAGGGATGGCTCACAGTTTCTGCTCTAATTCATTCTTCAGTTTTACTACTAGGTTGAGGTCAGGACTGAAGGGGCCATCCCGAAACTATTCCCATAAAGTTGGGAGCATGACCTTTACCAAAATGTCCTTGTATAATAAGGCATTACGATTTGCTATAAGTTGAACGAAGGAGCTGAGCCGAACTCCTGAAAAACAGCTCATACCATAATCCCCTCTGTACTAAAACGCATTATTAATCACTATTGAATTTCAGATTATTATTTTTTTTTGTCCTGCAAGGACTTTTGACTTGACGACTTTGGCTCATGTGTCAAAACGTTTCAACACCCCTGGCCTAAGGATTTTAACAACTTTGACGAAAAACAATATTGTGATGACTAATCAGGTAGGTGATTACATTTCTACAACTGGAAATCTCAGTGGTCAAGGGAAGTGTATTGGATGGCCAAAGCATTAGGAAGCAGACGTAGGATGACTTTTAGCGTATAATACCCAGTATGAATATAAAGCAACTTCAATTCAAACTGCTTAAGTTTATTTGTTTACTAATAGAAAGGCGACAGAACACACAGTATGTATCAGGTTGCATAACTAAGTTGTTACTCACCTTGTACTGACCAATGTTCACTGCCAAAAGCTTATGGATGAAAATTGTGAAGAACCATTGGGCAGAAAGATCACATTTTGTCATATCTGTGTGCAACACACAAGATTGTACTTCAATAAGAGGTTGAGCAAACAGTGTATTTTTACTCTTTGGAGCTTTTCTGCAGAGAGGCTCTGGACACTAAGACCAATGTGGATAAATGTGCTAGTTTCTCAAGGATCGCTAGTGACCAAATAAATTGGAATAATCATTTCATGGTTTAGGTCAGATAGGATTACCAAATTTATTTCTAATTGCTAAATTCCAGAATAATGAGAAAGATAAACTTTTAGAGATTTATTATTTTCTTCAAATTTAAAAGTTTACAAACACCAAGATTAATAAACCTTTAAACAATTTAGGAAAGCACAGATGATAATGTCATTGCTTTGTGAGTTTCTTAATTCACAGCATTTGTGTAAAATGGAGGGTGTATTTTAAGGCAACACCTCAAACACACTGCTTCCTCGTGTGACATCATGAAAAAAAAAATCTAAAGAAATCAGCCAAGATATCAGGAAGAGAACCGTGGACCTCCACAAGTCTGGTTCATCCTTGTGGCTAGTTTCAAGAATGACTGAAGGTGAAACATTGGACACCATGTGAGTAGACACCATGGAAACCAAGGGAATGTCCAGCTCTCACACCATTCAGGAAGGAAACAGGTTTTGTGTCCCAGAAATGAACATGTTATTGTGCAAATTTTGCATAACAACACCAGAAAAAAAGCAAAAGACCTTGTGAAGATGCTGGCTGTAGTCAGGAAGAGAGTGTCATTACCCACAGTACAAGTTACATGGGAAGCCAGATTATTTATTAATTTCCAAATCATTAAGGGACAAAAAACTATTTATGGAGAAAGAACTGGTGTGCTTAACAAAATAAAAGGACTCAGCTGGATAGAACATTATATGTAAAGTAATAATTCAAGATTTGGTCAGGACGTTAAAGCTTTGGCAGAGATGGATCTTCCAAATGGATGACCATAAACATACCACCAAATAACTCATTAAGAGATTTAAAAAAACAAAGTGAATGTTATGAATTACCTGATCTCAGTCCCATTGAAAATTTGTGGACAGAGCTGAAAAGGTGCGTGTGTGCAAGGTGGCCTAACCCTAACGTTACCCAGTTACACTGGTTCTGTCAGAAAGAATGGACCGAAATCTCTCAAATAATTGTAAGAAACATGTAAAGAAGGGGCACCCAAATTATGTAACCCAAGTCATGCAGTTTAAAAGGCAATTCTACAAAATGCTAAGGACATGTGTAAACTTCTGAATTTGAAAACATAACTTACCCAACTTCATAACACAAGTTTTAGACTTAAGTGGACTTGTGTGGATAATAATCAGTCCTGATACTGATGGAAGTTTTGCAAAGGACATCCCCATTTGGGAGTTTTTTTACACACTATGTGAAAAGTCTAACTAGGTCGAAAAGAGTTTGCACACAGCATCATGCCAGGGTCTTTAAAGAACTGAAGAAAAGGCTTTAATATATTTTACATTTATGTCTTGTGCTGAGTCAGTTTTGCCAGGCCAAAAAAGTTAATTTCTAATCAGGCTCAGGCCCTTCACTGGTGACTGCAAGCCAACATGACAGACTGGAGAGAGAAACTCCTGGGGTAGAAGGGCAGCTTGTGACCACAGGAAGACTCTGACTTGATTTCTTTATCAGCAGGTGCCAATGTCCCTTGACACTTAAAAAAAAACAAGCCAGTTTGCACACAAAATGACACATGGAGGATTTGTGGCAAAGCCACAAACACATACACAAACAAACACATATACACATATTTGACCTCGAGTGAGTGTTGAGTTCTCACATCTAGCATACATGCTGAGGCAACCCCTGAAGATCACATATGATCATTTGGGTGTACATTTGACTTTTTTTGGGGGGTGGGGGGTGGGGGTGGGGGTGGGGGTGGGGGGGTTTGTATGAGGCAGGTCATTTAAGCATCTGGACATTTTCAATCAATAAATGCTGATGATTGTATAATGTTTCATTTTTGAAACTGTTGCAGTGTGATCACTTTTGGCTTCAAAGATCATAAAAAGGCATTTCGGGCTCTGAGCACTAATTTTTTTAATCAATTCACCCAGTTCAAACTTGCTGTACAGTCTGGCCTTTCCCATGTCATTATTTGTTGTGAATCCCCTCTTACCAGTCTTGTAGCTTAATCAACAGGCGCATTCCAGCTCCCTGTCTTGTTCACTGCATCTTCACCTATAATCAAATCACCAGCTGGTCTCCACCAGGGATCCATACCTTATGTCCTTCTGCCACTGTTATGGCATGGTGAATCTGCATATTCTTCACTTAATTTTTGCCATCAATATGGATCAGAGTCTGCTGCCATTCAGGCAGGATCTTAATTCTTGATTGATCCTGGGAAAATTGCAGCAGTGTCATCAGTGTTTAAGATTAATATCTGCATTCATCACATTAAAACTGCTTATGTTTTGACCGCAGCTTTTTGATGTTCTTCAGTTATAAACAATACAATTTATTCTGGTTTCATAAAGAAGGTCTTTATCTCAGGACTTTAAGGAAGAATAGATCCAAAAACATTTTAGTGGTTTAAAATTCGTATTGTTATTTTGATATGCTTGTCCTCCTAAGTCAAAAGTGAATGATTTTCCAAACCACACAGACTGTTTTCATTTGAACAATTAACAACAGACTTTTGATTGTATGATGACCGTGAGACTACTTTGTAGTCAAGTCAAGTTTATTTATATAGCGCTTTTCAGGGACAAGGCACTCAAAGCGCTGTACATGAGGAAAAACATTTACAATGATATATAAAAATCAAAAGCAGAAAAACAAATCAAATGACATTAATAATCCTTGGGAGTTTACTGGTAAGAGCTGGTTCTAATCCAGTCTTTCTAATAGAGGTAATTAGATCCTCTGTGGTAAGGAATTCATTCTGTGCTAGAAAAAAGATGATAATATTAATCCTTGAGGTCGCTGGTATGAGGCAGTTGTGGTCCCATCATTCAAATAGCAACAGTCATGGGCTCTCGCTGAAGTCTAAGTAGAGAAGCTGGGTCACTGGTATAAAACAGTTTTAGTCCAAATTTTTTAAATACTAATAATGTTTGGCTTTCACTGGTATAAAACAGTTTTAGTCCAAATTTTTTAAATACTAATGTTTGGCTTTCACTGGAATGAAATTGTTGTAATACAATCCTTCTAAGAAATCAAAAAATCTCTGGTCATTGGTGTAAAAACAGCTTTAGTCCAAATTTTCAAATACTAATAATACTAATAATATTTGGCTTTTGCTGGTAATCCTTCTGAGAAATCTGAAAATCTTTGAAAAGTAATGAAATCACACATTTAGGTAAAGTAAGATAGGAGGAAAAAAAAATCATATTTCAGACTCTATTCTTAGCAGAACCGAGTCTGAAATAGTACAAAATACCTCAGCAGGGGTTAGCAAACACACATAAGTAAAGATTTAGCAAGGGTACGGTGGAATCTTGAGTTGCGAATATATAAGTCTGAGTGTGTTTGCAAGAATTAGACTGTCAACACGATGAAAAAACCATTGGCTTCGTGTTTTATAAACCGGAAAATTTTTTTGTCGATAGCCAGTTAGCAGAAGTTGCCAAGGCCACATGGGGGCCCAGTTTAAAAAAACAATAAATGTTGTGGTTAGGCAGTTGTGAATTTTTCCAACTACCTTAAGAGTTTTACTAGTATGTCTCAATTTGCAACAAATAGCCAAATTTCTGGTACTTTCCGCAGGTCTCGAGCGTACAACTTCTCCAAGATTAATTCCTTTAACCTCTGAGTCCAACCGCTGCCAAGCTGCGATACTGTTCAAGAATCGTGTCCAGCTTGCGATTCTGCTCTCTTAATATTTCAGTCTGAGTTTGATCGCTCTACAGACTCCATCCAACATCGCAGGCAGCTTTGGAATGCTTTGAACAGCCGCCCACATTTTGAGAATCACTCGATAAGCCAGGTAAAAATCCAAATATGTACACATCTTCTACGTCCTCGACTGACATCGTAGTCAGGCACGCAATCTTCCACTGCTGCCAAGAATCCATTGTGTATCCAGAGAAGAACGTCCCGTCTGGACAAGAGGGTTCTCCTTTACCCTGTGTTCCCGTCGAAAAAAATTTGATCAATTACGTTGAGAGACCAGCTAACCAAATCCATAATTTACAAGTTTGGGGGATATGCAAAGTGAGGCTCTGAGAAAAATACAGACAAAAAGCAGAAGCAGGGATCAGCAGGGAGGGAGGGAGAGAAAACGCGTGTGTCTTCCACCGAGAGCAAGAGAAAAGTAGTGGTAGTGGTATTACAAAACATACAACATGTATGCCTCCTGTTTCTGCTGCTACTAGAGTAGCACACATTGCTAAAATACAAAGTAGCTGATTTGTAATATAGCTATGTTTGTTCAAAATTGTTAGTTATTTTAATTTTAATGAACAAATACACCAGGGGAAAAAGGATTAATTTTACACAGACTGTTAACAGTGTCTGTTATGATACAAGATTAAGAACAGAAAACTTTTATATTAAATCAATAGTTGTCTTTTGTCAAGTGTACTAAATTGGGATAAAAGTTAATGTTAAACACAGGTGCAGCTGTGTTTTGAAAGCTGATATGGACTAAATTTATGTGGTCTACTAACCCAGTTCTTTGATAGGTGTTGCTGAGGGAAGTTTAGAACAATGGACCACATACTAAACCCTCGATGGAAAAAAAGGAAACTCAAGGTAGGTATTTGTCATTGTCATCTGTGAGGAAGCCCCAGATCATAGGGATTTATCTTTCCTACGACAGTGTAGTGGCTATATTTCCTGTGCATTCATCTATAAGGAGCAACCTACAACAGTCGGATTTCACAAGGCCAGTTCTGCTTTGAATAAATCCCTCCACTGTGTAATAAAGGGTAAATACAAGCCTGAAATACTGAAACACTATTTGTGAAAACATAGTCGTGTATTTTGCCGAGCCTAAATTCACTTGCTCACAGGCAAAATCTTGCAAATGGGAAATCCCTCCTTTTTGCAGTTATTTTCCCTAAACTGTATTTTATTTATTTGTTTTTATTTTGAACAATCTAAGACATATTAATAAAACTATTGGGTCTACAAAACCAGACTTACTATTTCATTAGAAATATGTATTGTTAAAGCTGAATGCAAAACACACTGTCACCTAATACCCCAACAAGTGCTGAGAATTTTTCTTTGTGTGACAAAATTTCTAGAATGATGTGACGATGTGATCTGTGACAGCATATGTAACACCCAGCCTAATGAATAAATAATGTCATCCAGTCTACATGTACACTGGGCCAAAAGAGGGTTGGTAGACTCATGCAGAGGAAGTCTCTCACTAGTCTTGGAGTGAGTTTCTTGTATAGATGAGACTAACAAGAAAGTATGAAGAAATACACAGAGGCCCAGTAACATCTATGTGCTGAAGCAAACTATTTAATAGAATTAAAACTGGCTTAATTCTGTAAAATAGTACATTTCTTACCTAAACTTTAAAAAGAACATCAGTAGTTGCCTTGATGGTCTAGGTACTGACAATGTTGGAATATCTTTAGAAGCCATAGAATGAACATTGTTCTGTCCTTGTATCTGAGTTTTGTGTTGTTACTTCCCATCAAACCAAGTTTTCATTTGCCCTGGTGCAAAAAGGTGCTTCCAACATTGACTGATTTAGGTAGATGAGGAGAAATCCGTCCTCTTTGCTCACTGCTTCCTCTGTGTTCCTTCTTTCCTTTTTCTGTTGCAAGAAGCAAATGCACATACATTTAACATATTCCCTTCCTTGTCAAGAAAACAATTAGTTTTCTTGACAAAACGGTTGGCATTCTTGAAAATTAACAGACAGTGAGAGTGACAGGCTTTAAGATAAATGTATTGTTTTCCTGTTTTATAGACACAGAGATCCAAAGGCTTATGACATGTTTTCTGCTTCGAAGGCCATAAAGAACTCTTGGGCTGACTGTAATTTATGTTTCATACTTTTAAGGTGGCTTCCCCTCTCCGGGTCAGAGAGGAGTTTATGCCTCAAAAGATATGCTAACGACCCAAATGCACAAATTAATGGAAAGCGGATATGCAAATGTAATTCCTACCAAACCGCAACGCAATTTACCAAACCTGAAACGGATTGAGGGTGCAGTTTTTGCGTCTATATTTAGCTCGTTTGAACATTTCACCACTTTGGGGTCGTAAGTTTTCACACCTGGGTTCTTTAAAGAGCAAAGAAATGATGCATGACTGCAGGGAGGAGTTTTCTGGATGGCTAGGTGCAGCTGTGTCCCAGAGGTGCCCATGACTGGCTCCGACGAGGGCCTGAGAGGTTCTTTGGGCTCCTCTAAGCTGGCAACCTGGTTGGTCACAAAGGATGGTTTGCTGCTTGCATCCAGGGGTTTTGGCACCTCCACTTGGACCCAGAGTTGGTCCTGGTGGCAGTCAGTGAGTGGGGTCAGCCTGTCCAGCAAGGTCCTGGCCACCAGGGAAAGGCTCTGTGTCTAATGTGACCCGGTAGATGTGTGCACCAAAGTCATGTCTTTGAGTGTGATGTCCAGCCCCACCCAACTAGTGATGCACGACTCTAAAGGCTGTGGAGACTGGGTCCACGTCTAGTCATGCTGGCGGGGGTTTTGGGTCCGGTTTCACTGGATGGTCAGCTGCCTCTAATGATGGTGGAGGTTGGGTGCATGCCTGGCGCGCTTCTTCTGTTAGAATCTTGTGGAAGGCATCCTCCATCTCTCTCTATTCAGGTTCCATCCTGCCTGTTGACTCCAACATTTACCATCAGGCTTACCTTTGGGCCTCACTTGATGGTCAGGTCATCTGTTCGACCAGAAGTGATCTGGCACCTTGGATTGTGGTTGGTACTCAGTACCACTCCCCCCAGTCCAGCTGACCCATCTTACTTTGTTCCCTAAACCTGACTAACTCAAGACTTTCTTCTTCTGTGTGCACCTGTAAAACTCTAGCCGCACCTTCTGATCCCTTAGTAGGACATGCACGTGTTTCACACGCTATCTGAGCATACTTACGGATCTCTTGCATGGTGAGGGTTTTTGTTCTACAGTACCTAGTAACGCCGTATCATACGCTTTCATGAAGGTTGTGGAGGAATAATGATTTAAAAGCATGGTCCTCCTCTAAGCCAGGTGCATTATGTCCTTGGAAGTAAGCGGCTCTCAAGCGCCGGTAATATTCTCTGGGTGCTCCGCTTTTCTTTTGCTGGATGGCGAAAGCACCAAGTGTTGTGGACGCCTGGTCGGTGCACACAGAATAGTAGTCCCTTAAAGCTTCACAGAGGGTTGAATAACGGTCTCGGACTCTAGGGGGCAGGCGCTCCATCAAAACATGGACGCTCCTGGTTGTCGTTTTCCAAATGAGTTTCAACTTTTCTGATGGGCAGTACAGGTCTAAAAGACAGCATTCGACTTCCCTAAAATAATCATCAATGTTTGATTCTGCATTATTAAGGTCGAAACACTCTATGGCTTGGGCAAGAGACTCAAGCTGGCGTGTGTGCATTCTACTCTCAGAGATTGGTGCTGGCCCATCTGAGTCATCATCTGAAGGTTCACTCCTGCTGCATCCCTCGTGTGTCAGGGCATCACGCTTCACCCTTGGGGGAGGTACCGGAGTTGCTCATGGTACACTGGTGGGCCCTGTGCTCCACGGACTCGGGTCCTGGGCAGTGGTTGAGGGCAGTATGAACCACCTGAGTCCCAGAGACGCCTCTCCTGTTGCCTTTGTGGAGGTGAGGGGTCGTAGAGGAGGATGCTGCGAGTCAGGTGTGAAGGCTGCTCGCCCCTAAACCTTGAACTATTTTCTTCTAGTGAGTCCACCGCCAGGTATTGTTCATGGCTGTCTATTACAGTGGGGTGGGACACCGCACCACTGAATCTAATCTGCCTACTCATACCTGTTCTGGACTCTGTGGATGTATGGGGAAAACCATGAGCTTGGGAAGGAAATCTCTGGAGAGCAGCTTCTACGTTTTCCAGCTCTAAGTGGAAGGTTCTTTCAGGGTGTTGCAGGTATGGCTCACCTTCAGAGGTTTTAACCTGTGAGGTTGATTTTATCGCCACGATCCAGTCCTCTCGGGATGGGGGTGTGTTCTGGCTCCTCTCAGCTACTTCCAACCTTCTGGCCCTCAACGCAGCTGCTTCCAACTTATCTTCCACTTCTAACAGTTCACACCTAGTGGCATAGTCTGTAACGTATCATCCAGCATAAACTGTAGTTTAAACGCTGGTGAACTTCAAACATTACCCTTCGCTGATATAAAAGAGTGAGCTGTCCTAACACATCGGCCACCTGTTGGTGGGTTCTTAATGACCTGGAGCAACTCCTGAATCCTTGCTTCACATTGCTCAATGCTATAATCATTAAGACCTTTACGCTCCTCTGATGACAATAAAATCGAAGCTCCAATCGCTTCCTGTGCCTGCATTCCTTTGGATTCCCCCTGACTCACACCTCCAGCTACAGCCTGGGTTCCATATTGGCCAAAATGCACAATAACTATCAAAGCTGTTCAGCTTTGGATGATTGCTAAATAAATTAGCAGTAACACAAACAGACTAAGATGTTCAACCATGAACAACCACTAAATCCAATTAACGGCAACACAAACAGACCAAACTGTTCAGTTATGAATGACGCTAAATCAATTAGCAGTAATACACACAGACTAAGCAGCCTGCTGTCTGCTCCATACATATCTTGCAGGTGTATGGGGTGCTTGAAAAATGGGTATGCAGGTTTGACCATTCAAACTGTGGCTTACCCTACGATTTAATGTGAATAATACAGCAAACAAAAAAAAATATTTATATTTTGAAAAAGGAAAAAAAATTAAAAACTGGGATAAGCAAACTAAAACATTCAAGCACTATTCTTTGCTTCAAATTAATGTTATGGATGCATACTATGTGTTATTTACTTTCTTGCAGGACCTACCAAGTTATGAGTCTGGTCAAAACATGCTTCACACACAATAAAAACCCAGCAAAAATGCATAAATTTCAGAGCAGAAGTGGTAATGCATGATCAATAACTTCAACTCAGCTCACGTTATGCCCTCTGATCATAGGTGATGGAATTATCTGCCTGTGTTAATGAACTAAAATGATTCAAACAAAGTAGGAAATTTCCTTGGTTGGAACTGCAATTCTCACTAGTGACCACCGGTCAGCACCAAATGCCGGTCCGCAATGGGGAAAACCCAGCTGCACCTGGAATTTTACTTAACAGCTGCTAGATGTAGGTGTTGCCCCCTCCCTGACTGAGAGAGTGTTAGTTACAGGTGTAGTTGCACCCAACGGACACCAGAGGCAGACAGGAAGCTACCTACTGTGGCAGAAATTTGGTTGTTATGGTAACAGCTGATAGCACCCAACAGACACTAGAGGCAGATAGGATGCCTCCTACCCTTACAGGAATTTGATTGCTATGCTGATCACAGCTGATGTTGCTGCAGCTGCTGTTCCACGCATTGCAGGGCTGGTCAGCTGGAAAATTAAATTAAATTTCACAGAATAACCTATACCAAACTTCCATCTTGTGTCCACAAAAGCACCTTAGAAAGATTCGTATTACTATTAGGAGTATATTATTACCCCTCTGCAGTAGAGTTGAGCAAATATTAGTCAAGATACATCTTCTAGCTTACAAGCACTACAACAAAATTTCACCAAATCTCACAACAGAGGTCATAAGCTTCCAGGATATCACAATTGTGTTACTGTGTGCAGTAGTGGTATCTGTCATTTCAAGGCCCACCCAGGGACGCCAATAATGTAAGGATTCTGATTATTGATTAATTAATATTTATCAAAAATTATAATTAAAAAGTCATAACTCAGGAAAATAATTTCTTAAACAAAAATCATTACTTACGAATAGAAATCAGAGATGTCCTCTGGTGATTATGGGCTCAAAGCCCTTAATAATTGCAATTAGTTATTTATCATTGCTTCACAGAAGGTGGGGGAATTTTGACCTTATTTTGACAGATAAATCACTCCTGCATGAAATAAACAAAGGACTTCTCTTAAATATATATGTTAAGATTTATTGAAGCCATATAGCCCTGATATACTAGTATTCTGGTCCAAAAACCTTCACATAACTAACAAGCACTATTCTACACAAAGGGGATAAAAATGACTACCTAATAATAAAAATAAAAGAAAATATATGCATATTGAGAGTCTATGAAGATCATACCAGCAGTTTTATGGACAAAATGTGCAATTTGGGTTGGTTAACTTGGAAAGAGAAGCCCTTTTGTTGTGCTGATGTCTCGATCAGCTAGTAAAACGGTGGGGCCGTGCCCTTAGCCACTGGCAGCTGATTACCCCAAATCTGGAACAAAGGGTCATAAACTCTGAGGCGGGAACTCAGTGGAAAAAAACTCCAGTAATAAAGCTGGGACAAAGGAGTGGTCAGGCCACGAGGACAGCAAATCAAAACAGCTCAGCATAAAACACTTCAATCAGTATTGCATGCAACAAGATGATACCTTGGATTAACTACTGGTGATTCTAAATCACCTTTACTATGCCTCATCCTGCCCAGACCTCTAAATGCACCTATCTGATTTAATATAAAAAGAACAAAATTAATTTGATGTTGATTTCTTTTCTCCACCAGCTGAGGATGGGTCAGGTCTGAAGGGCAGGGGATCATGCGTCCGTGATCAACCAAAAAAAAAAACACGGTAAACTTCTCATCCATCCAAAACGGAAAAATATGAAGAACTGTTTAGTCGACTGCATCAACAAAGAGGGAACTCATCTTTTTGGGAATAAAACCTCTGTGGGTTTTTTACCTGCACCGGGTGTCGGCGGGGTCTTCGATCGGTATATGAATCTTCTAACCTTCTTATATCAGACAGATTTCCAGCTTTCAAGCTCTTCCAGGAAAGGCCGTGTGGAGGAAAAGTTCACCTGCGAGCTTTTGTCTCTCCAGATGTGCGCCTCCGTTGCATCTTCCCGTGAGACATGCTGGAAATGGCAACAAAAGTTTATTTTCTGCGGGTTTTATTATCCCGGTTGACGTCAGAGCTGCGACATCTGTTGAGCTGTGCATGTTGAACTGCGCCGTCTAATCAGTCTGTCCGACCAAAATGGATGACCCAAACAACGGCAAGTCCAAACAGGCACACATAAATCTCTGCAGTCATTGTGGCGAGAAGGAAGCATGGGTACATTGACAATAGAGAAAGAGAACCTTCTGTGCACATCAATATATTTTTACTGTCAGAAATTAAATTAGCAAATATGTTATCTGCAGCAATAATTCCATCACTTTATGGGACGACACTGTTATATCTGGATGTGTCAAGGGATAAAGCTCTGCTTTGACTAGATTAAAAGTGTTATTATTGTTTCTACCATTACAAGATGACCTTTGTGAAGGATGGTTCTTACATGCACCTGACTGTCTGGAGAGCAGAGTGCATTAGAGAAAAGTCCTTGGTGAGAGGGAAAACTAAGGGGCTTGTTATTGCAGGAAATCTTGTGATATTCTGACCCTTGCCAGCTGGGAAAGTTTAGACATCCCTAAAGTGTTGCCAGGTCACTGTGACATGGAATCTGCATCCAGATAAGTGATGAAATTGTTATTGCAAACTGTCACGTCCGCCCATTTAAAGGTTTGCAGATGTTGGCTGAATGTGGTTTCCCGGAAAAAGTGGACAAAACAATGTGTTGGAGCCAAGATGTATTACGTAAATGATCCCAACACACACCAATGCTTTGTAACTCTATAAAAAGGCTGCTTCACAAGAACACTTTTGGAGCACTTTGTAACACCAAGGAATGGTGATGAAGAAAATGAGTTGTGCGACTTTTGAAGAAAAAAGGTTCCCTGGTGGAGAGCTGGGAGGAGAGAATTCTCTGAGTTCTGTGTTCTATCATCTTCGCTCAGTGACAAAAGACCACCCGCTCCTAAATATTGTTGACCCCGACGTGATTCAGTCTACCGGGAGAGATTTGCGGTCACCCCTCCGAAGGGGGCTTCGGGCGGCCGGGGACTCGAGGGCCCACAGCAGGGAGGGTTGAGTTATGTCTCCTTTCTTGTTGAGAGAGTTCTCAGCTCCCGACTGAGGTGGACTAGACAAGAGACTGTGGTCTCTATCTTTTCTCTCTTCTCATAATCTCCACGATTTCCTGCATGCAGGAGGACTGCCTAAAAAACATAAAGTTGGGATTGGCTAAAGGCAGTCTTGAAAAGTAATCGCACCCCTGGCTCGGTAGTGGTGTCAGAACAGACATAAGTCTTTATATAGTGTCTGACGAAATACTGATTCTCTCAGAGAATTAAGCCTTCTTGTGTAAGAGACAGCTAATTCATATATAAAAAAAAAAAACATGTTAGTAAAGGTACATAGGAGACCTTGAGGAAATTCAGCCAGTGGATTTAAGTTGAGATAAGAGACCTGCCTCCGGGTGTTGTCCGGAGCTGGAAAGGCCACAGCTGTTGAAATGTTTCATGTACATGATTTGGAGATTGCAATGTTGATTGCAGAGTTTTTTTTTTTCGTTTGAGATCTCTATGGTGACCAGTGGTGATCGGTTTTCTGCAGAAATGTTTAATTAATCCCGTTAAAGGGATTAGAGTCAATAATCTAACAATTAGAAATGTGTGCACACATAAAAAGATTTGTTAAACGGACTCGGCTGACCATCAAACTTAATCAGGTCAGTGGACCCCCGGGGGGGGGGCATGAAAGGGTGTGAAGAAGGATGAAAAAGTGTGGATGAGATGTATGAATAAAAGGCCTGGATCCGCAGCGTATGGCAGATAGATGAATGGGTGAATCTCCGAATGATGTATGAACAATGGTGTTTTGCAATTATGTGAGTTGTATGCGACGTCAGACTGAAATCTGCATGAGTTTGGCCACTGAAGCGAGCTGCATGTGATGAGAGATGAAAACTGTATGTTTTGATTTTGATTACCTTAAATGTTTTCCAAGTTTTCATTTGCTGGTTTTTTAAAACAACAAATGAGCTTTTGTGGTGCGCACCCAAAAATTTGCTTTGACTTGTTTTTTGGTTCCTAGGAGTGTTGAGTTATGCCCAAATCAAATGTAGATATAGATTGGTTTTCTGTTAAAAATTACTGCTTGAATTTTTGTTCACTCTTGAGGGATAGATCTAAAGGAAATTGTTCAAACTTGATTAGAATGAACGCATACTTTAAATAGGGGGGGGTTTCTGGTAGAAACTGACTTAAAAAAAAAAAAGCTCTCTCTAGCCTCGGTGAATGGAATTTTCGGTTGCAAGATGTGTGTTGAGCGCCTGCACAACCGCCGTGTCTTGCTTTCCACCCCGTATAACGAAGAGAGTGGGCTTGTGTGATACAGCACCCACGCACGAACACATACATAGCACACAAACATACAACATACAAACGCACACACGGAAGCAAGGAACAGATACACAAATGGGGATCAAAATGTATATATGATGTACAGGGGTGGACAATGAAACTGAAACACCTGGTTTTAGACCACAATAATTTATTAGTATGGTGTAGGGCCTCCTTTTGCGGCCAATACAGCGTCAATTCGTCTTGGGAATGACATATACAAGTCCTGCACAGTGGAAAACGTTCCATGACTCATTTCTCCAAAACACCCCAAAGTGGCTCAATAATATTTAGATCTGGTGACTGTGCAGGCCATGGGAGATGTTCAACTTCACTTTCATGTTCATCAAACCAATCTTTCGCCAGTCTTGCTGTGTGATTGGTGCATTGTCATCCTGATCCCGGCACCGGGGCCTTCAGGATACAATGTTTGAACCATTGGATGCACATGGTCCTCAGAATGGTTCGGTAGTCCGGGGAGTGACGCGCCCATCTAGCACAAGTATTGGGCCAAGGGGCCATGATATGGCAGCCCAAACCCCTCACTGATCCACCCCCATGCTTCACTCTGGGAAAGCAACAGTTGGGTGGTACGCTTCTTTGGGGCTTCTCCACACCGTAACTCTCCCGGATGGGGGAAAACAGTAAAGGTGGACTCATCAGAGAAAATCATGTTTCACATTGTCCCCACCCAAGATTTATGCTCTTTGCACCATTGAAAAAACCGACGTTTTGGCATTGGGATGAGTGACCAAAGGTTTTGCTATAGCAGCCCGGCCGTGTATATCGACTCTGTGGAGCTCCAGAAGGACAGTTCTGGTGGAAACAGGAGAGTTGAGGTGCACATTTAATTCTGCCCTGATTTGGGGGGGCCGTGGTTTTATTTTTTTTTGGTACAATCCGGGGTTAGCACCCGAAAATCCCTTTCAGACAGCTTCCCCCTTGCATCCCCGTTAATCCTGTTGGATGTGGTTCGTCCTCTTGGTGGTATGCTGACATTACCCTGGATACCGTGGCTCTTGATACATCACAAAGACTTGCTGTCTTGGTCACAGATGTGCCAGCAAGATGTGCACCAACAATTTGTCCTCTTTTGAACTCTGGTATGTCACCCATAATGTTGTGTGCATTTCAATATTTTGAGCGAAACTGTGCTCTTACCCTGCTAATTGAACCATCACACTCTGCTCTTAGTGGTGCAATGTGCAATCAATGAAGACTGGCTACCAGGCTGGTCCAATTTAGCCATGAAACCTCCCACACTAAAATGACAGGTGTTTCAGTTTCATTGTCCAACCCCTGTATAAAAGTATGAATGTCAAATGCCGGCATATGTCTGTCTAGATGTTTGTCTAAATGTCTGTCCATGTGTCTGTGTCTGTGTTCATCTAAATGTTGAATCCGTCTGTCATACATGTGGGTTCATTGTCACTAACATTTGTTCATCCAATTTTTTTTTCCTTTGTTCTTTATTTTCAACAATTTATTCACAGAAGTATGACAGGTTTTTAGGAACTCCATGGCTGCGTGTTTATATTGTCTTAACCATCAAAGGATAACTGGTATGTTGAAGTCTTTATGGGGTTTAACCCTAATGGTTAAACGAAGAACGTTTCTGAAATAGAGGAAAGTGTTGCACGTCTGTGAAAGTCAGTTGGGTTCAGCATTAGAGTGTGTCTAGGAAAGTATTAGAAAGATGAAATTTAATGTGTTTCTCAAGGTTTTACAAACAGTGACATGATAATATTTACAAATACAAAGTTTTTATGCTTAAATAATACACAAATAAATGAATAAACAAAAACAAATGAACTCATCTTGCAGAAATAATAATGCAGCCTTTAAAAGAATGAAAATGTTCTGTTATGGCAGAAGGGGTTTAAAAAATATTGTGTCTGCTGTATCGAGGCAAAAGTCTCATGAAGGAAAGCTGCCTGGTATTTTGTGACTTTCTGACTGATCACTCAGTGAATTACAGCCTGTTAACATGGAGAACCAAACTTTCACCCCGGGACAACAGAGCACTGGCCCACGGCCCCTGCTCAGACCTCAGATGACAGAGAAGAATGCTGGAGCCGATAAAAAAAGGCAGAGCAAAGGAGGGTCTCCACACACGTTAACAAGGCTTTGGACAGAGCAGCAACAAGGCTCGCTGAAACGGCCGCCAGATCAGACCAGAGGCTGGAGAGATAAATGCAGGATGTGCTAAAAAGATTCACTTAGATCAAATAATTCATTTTTTTTTCTGTTTTACAAAATGTAGAATAACCAAATATCTCTCTATCATCCAAAAATAAAAATAAATAATTAAACAATTTGGGGCCCAAAATTTTTGTTTATTAATCACTTTTAGACTAATAAAGTATTTCTGAAATTGAATTAAAAATGGTTCAACATTAAACACTACGAACAAAATATTGATGGCCCATCATTAGTTATTTCCTAGAAAAGTCATTCATTGCCTTTTGAGCCCCAAACTAATGATAAACCCAATTTTTTTAAAAAAAGGGGTGATAAGATCGCAAGAGTAAAAATGGGACAAGTAAAAAAGCCAGAGTAACCAACTTTTTGAACAAATTTATCTGCTCTGGCAAATACTGTAAGGGGAAATTTTAGAGTCAAACAAATCAAAAGTTGAAAAATCTCTCACGCCCCACTCACTAAGACATTAAAAGGGGGGTGGGGAAGCCGAAAGATGTATTATATGAAAAGGACAGGTTAGCTTATATACAAATACATTTGGTTTTTTTTAACAGAAATTTTTTTCTTTGGTTATGCTTTGCCCCTTAAAAAGATGAAAAACCATATTAAACAGTCTCTATGGTTCGAAGCAATTTCCGGACGACTAGGGAAACTTGTGACAATAACCAAAGATAACCATACGGGATTAAAAACTGATTACCTGGGTTGAAACTTTCATACATATCCTGCATTCAATTTTAGTATTTTTTCATTTTTGCTTTGAACCTTTTTTTTAACTTTAATTTCCCTGGAATCTTTTAAAATATGAAGGAAATGTGAATTTCTGCAAAGCTCGTTTTAATTTGATTTTTTACTTTTTTCTTTCTCAAAAAACAGGTTATGTCCGACGTTACCTCTCCTCGAAACTGTAAACTTTGAACTATGGCAGCGACACAGATGAAACATTATGGGACCGAGAGTTGGGTGGGGAAACAGATTCGCCCTTATTAAGTACACAAAAAAGCCCGGGGTTTGTTTGCATGAGTTCATTTAAAATCTGACTAAAAAAAAAACAAAAGGATTGCCTTTAAAGTTTCTCTTTTTTTTTTTTCAGAAGTTGCTAATTTTTCGCTTCACCCACCCCTTTTTTTCAGGGGAAGCTTTGCAGAGTTATCAAATGCTCTTTACCGGGGAAAGGTAAGGTACGGGAAACTTTTTTTCATGTTGTTCATGTTTTTTATCAAAAGGGCCCCATGGGGATAACCTTTGAGTCTTCCATTAAACAATGCACAGTGGGTACTTTGAAAAGAAAAGCATCACTTTTTTTGGGAAAAAAAGTAATAAAAAGACATTTAAAAATATTTTTAGTTCAAAGCAGACTGATAGCAAACGGGGGCAGGGATCACTTGAAATATTTGTTTTGTGAATTTTTTAGTTTAAAAAGGGAAAAAGATAATAGGCTAAACATAAATTGGGACATCTTGGCATTGGTAAGAAAAAACCTTAAAAAGGGAAAGTTACTGACTTTGGACATAAAATTATTAAAATATTTAGACCTATTTGACTCACACTTAGTTTAGGAAAATGTTTAGTTTATGTTTAGGTAACACCAGAATAAGTAAATTTAAAATTTTTCTTATTGCCAAATAAAAAAACCAGGAGCTTTTATTACTTTTTTCAAAGAATTAATTTTTTGAATATGTTCATTTTTAAAAACCAAGTTTTGTGCTGTGTAAAGTGGCAAAAAAACATAAACGTTAGAAAAAATTATTTTTCCTAAAGGTTAGGGGAAAAATACGTTGAGGAAGAGAATTGGGAACTTTGAAAAATATGTCCCCTCCAATAGTTGTTTATGATGTTAAACTAGGGGACTTCCTACAAGTGCGCTTTTAGGGGAAAAATTAAACAGATTTTTTTCACACACACAGGGTTTTTTGGGGGTCAAAGGTAGTTTTTTGTTTTGCTAGGATTGCTAGGAAAGGAATTTGGTTTTTATCGTGATCACTAATTTCCCTTTAAAATTTTGATCTCAGGAGCAGATTTTTTTCAAGAAAGCAAAAATGGTTTTAGACTTACAAACCATAAAAATTAAAAAAAATCAATATTTTTAATATGCTTTTTTTTTGGGGGGAAAATGATAACTGGGAAACAACTAAACGAACGGTGTTTTTATGCAGAATCAACAAGGGTTATGACTTAAACTTCTTTAAGGATAATGATCATGAAAAAATGAAGGTTTAAACGGACCCTATTTGGCATTCTGGATTATTTTGCAGTTTGACCCCTTTTTATTCCTACTAACTACTGAGAGAGTCAGCTAAAACTCTGAGGGGTCCTGAAAATTCCTTGATAAAGTCATCCCAAAAACAACTGGAAACAGCAGCATTGGGTCAATCTCCAGGTTTAGGGCAGGGAACTTAACATAGCTGAGAAGTTTCCTGAAAAATTCTTCAGAAGTCCCTAGGGGGAGGAAATGTTTTTGGAGATCCCCCGACAGAGACGAAATTAAAAACCACATAAAACAAGTTTGACTTAAATTGCTTTAAAAAAATAAGCATCCCATATAAAACAATTCAGAGGTAGATTCCAACAAAAAAAAACATTTAAAAGTAGATTTATTTTTAAAAATCAAAACTCGAATTGGCTGAAAAATTTAAAAAGAAAAAAAAGGGCGGAAGTGCTTTAAAAAATTTAAAAATGGAACTTTTTAAAATTCTCCTTTTTTATTGGTTTTTTAACAGACAATTTTAAATCAACATAATCTCTTTAGTGAAAAACAGCGCGGCGTTTTACGTGGCTATATATAAATTCAGAACTGTCAGAAAAAAAGGGTTTATACATAGGAGGAGGGAAAGAACTCCTCCTTTGGGCCCCGTTACTTTTTTTTTGAAGTCCCCGGATTTTGGGGAAAACGCCAAAAAATCCATTTCCCTTTCAAAAGCAAAAAGTGCAGACTCCAAAAAAGTATTTGCACCCCAGTAAAAAAATAAGGGGTTTTAAACATTGGATTTAAAATTGAAACTAATTTTAGATAAAAATGTGGGAGGAACAAATCTTAATGGAGCTGTGATCTCTGGTACTGGGGCCGTTTTAACTAAAAGAAAATTTTTAAAAACCTAGCAGGGAGCAAAGTATCATATAATTTGAATATTGTAAGAACATGGTTAATTAAGTTTTGTATTTTTTAAGATGCAAAATTATTCAAACATTCAACGGCGCAGAAGGGAAATAAAACTAGAAACTTTTTTATGCTGTAAGCCGACTTCTCCATCTGAAAACTTTCGAAACAAAATACGTTGACTATGAGTATCAGCTGAAAATTATAAAATTAACAAAAAAGCAGAAACTTACACCTGATATGGGAAAATAGCAACTAGGTGAACTTCCTCAAAAAAATTTGTTTTAAAAGTATGAATCCAAAACGGACAAAATAAAAAAGGGCCCCCCGAGCTGTTATACTGGAGCAAAAATAGAAAATAAACCTAAAAAGCTGAAGCAAGGTAATTGTTAAAAAAAAATGGATGAATTAAAGCAAATTAACAAATAAAAATGAAAGAAAAAGCAAAAAAACCAACTAAACTTGCCTAAAGAACTAGAGGGAGGAGACGAACAGACGTAGGTGGAGAGGGTTTACTGGCTTTGGCCTCCATTCTTATCCTCCCGATTATCTCGCAGCCCCACAGTGACAGTTTAGTGAAAATAGTTTAAAATAAAGATTTCTTCTCCATTGAATAAACTGGGGTGCATCATCTCAAACATGGATCTCTCATTTAAAAAAAGGATCTAATACACAAAAAAAAAATTATTTAACTGTGAGTGAGAGGACCATTTAAAATACAAAAGTGACAAGGGCCCTGACTTTATTTTTGGGGGGAAACCTGAGCTTTTTTGTGAACCTGAAAAAACACATCTAAATGTTCTTATGTATCTTTTTGATCAAATGGGTGTTAATCAAAAGTTTTTAGATCATTTAAAAAATAGAATAAAACCATGAGGGAAGGTCCACACGGTTTTTTAAAATGTCTAATTTTTGAATGATAATAAAATGCGCCCCAGACGCAATATTTTCAGGCACTGGATCAAATTGAAGATTTTTCAACTTATTTTTCAACAAAAAAACAAGGTTTTCAAATTCAATCTTACTCTTTTCAGGATAATGTCTGAGAAATACATAGTTTTGGACAAAATTTGTGATAGGGGAGTTAGAATAGCACTAAGCATGCTTCCAGGGGAAAAGGTGAAATTTCCTTGAACTATCCTTGCTAACTTCGGTTTCTTTCTTTTTCATGAAAACCCTGAGTGAATAAATTGATTATCACTGCTAAAAAGGGGCAGTTCAGATCTCTCTATCAGTAGCCCCTTTTACAGGTCATGAGAGGGAACCAAAATTGACCTACAGCACGTTACCCTTCGTTGATGTGGAGGCTGGACCTGGGTTTCCCTTTAAGAGCTTTTAGAAGAATGTTTTTTTCTGAATGGAAAATGGTTTGACCATTTATTCTATTTCTTAAGAACCCTTATGTATTGTATATTTGCTGCAGCACAATTATAATCTAAAAGATTTACATGGCTAAATTTTGGTTTTAAAAAAATTTTCAGTTTTGCTGTGAAAGTCTTCACCCCCTGTTCACGTCATCATCGCAAGGACTATGATAAAGGGGGACGTTAGGGAAATACAGGAAAAAAGACACTAAGGGGAAATACGAAAAGGTGATGCTACCGATGCAAGACACCCAAATTTACATGTGATACTTCTGTTACAACTATGATCTGCACAAGGCCCCCGACGTCTAATGCTTGGATAAAATGTATGATGTGGTAATAAAAAGGAGATTAATAAGGGTCTAACTGCCATTTTTTTTTGAACAACGTTTTTTCCTGTTTTTTTTAATTTAGGAAAAGGGAAGATGAATGATTTGGTTCAATTTTTTTTCATCAGGTAATATTTATTTCCATGAAAGCAGATCTTTTGGTTGTTATTTTTGCCTGGGTTGACCCTGAAGTTACAACAGTCTCCTTTGTGCACAACTTAGGTTTTGTTACTAGAAACATTAGTTGGTTTCAAGTCTTACATTTTTTTTAGAGTTTTGTATGAGTTAGAGGGGAACTATGTGGAGCAGTTAATCGGACGTGAAAGTGGATACAAACAGGAATCGGACTATGGAGACAGCTCCTAAAGATGCACAGAGGAGTGCTTCTGAGAGGTCATTAACTTGAAATAAACTAAACTTGTGAAATGCTGAACATGGTCAAATTGAGTGCCGTAAAAACCAACATGTGATTAATATCGCCTTTGTGAAAATTAGAATCTGTCAATTTGGAGGTCATTGAATTGATAACATGGTAAATATTAATGTTATAAATATTAAGGTTATCAAATTTAACGTTGCCCGTTTTTATTCACTGCCCTTGATTTTAACGGCGCTATTTTTACCACTTCAGTTTTATCATACATCGCATTCATGGTGCAATTTTTGTTACTTCCGTTAGACCACAATACGGCAGCAGCCCCGGAGCGACAGCAGAGTACTTTTAGTCCATAGCCATTCGCATGCATTTTCAATAGTATAGTGATAGTACAGTGATTTGCTGGAAGTTCTTTAGGGTCCAGAACTTGGCACACAGTGCTTTTAGGCTATATTTGGTGACTATCTGTCAAAGGAAACAAGTCAAACGAACTATGGACTAAACTCAAATAATCACAAAAGCGCACCATGGGTTTGTGGTTTAGGCAGTAGCCAATTATTCAAAAGAGTCCAATATACAAAAAAAAGTATATATTTTCAAAGCTTTATTTCCAGAAAAACAAGAAAAAAAATGATGACAAATGTGGGTTCCACCCTTTCACCCAGTAGTTAAACCCAGTGATAGGTTCAACACGATGAGCCAAGAATCAGGCGCCTTCTCCGGAAGAGGGAGGGAACACTGCTTAATTGGCTGACAGCTGTCGAAGCGAGCTGGCGCAGAGAAATGCCAAACCTCTTTTTTTTTATTAGATGGAATCTTAGTAAACCGAGTAGATATTTGAGATCAACAAACCTATATTCTTGCCTACAAACATCTTTAAAGTTTATTTGGGGTCACAGAACACTTATTATTCACATTTTTATTCACATTTTTTGCCACCATCGTCTGCCACTGCTGCCTGAGCTCGACCAATCCACTTCGACCTGCAATGAATCATGGGAAATTGTGAATCATGCACCATAGACATTAATATGTAGATGCCCTATTGAACACTGAACGGCGTTCCGACGTCACCGCCATTTTGTGGAGTCAAGTCGGAGAGCCAAAATGCCTCTTACGTGTGAAACATGGAATTGTTCGAACTGTTTAGGTGTTCAAACCAAATCATTGAGAGCTGCACTTTTTTGTAAGAGTTCTCATCAAAATTCACTTTATTCTTGTAATTAAAAAAAATAATTAAAAAATTATTTTAGCCTGGCCCTAATTCTCCGTCGTACCTATGAACATATATGTGTGTGTGAATAAATAAGGTTAGGCAATAATGTAAATCTCTGTTAAAATGTGTTTTATGAAATAAAGTCCCTTTATTTGTATTAGTTGATATCGCAGTATTGCCTCCAGCAATATGGCAGACTTACGGTTACATCTCAGCAGCGGGCCAACCCAGTCAAAGAGGTGTTACGTATTAATGTCTATGTCACGCTCTACAAAACTCCGCTGTCGCGCCGGTGCTGCTGATGTATTTTGATCTAACTGTGAATGCGATGAATGATAAAACTCCAAATTAACGGATTCTAATTTTCACAGAGGTGAAATTAATCACATGTTGGTTTGTACGGCACTCAATTTTACCATGTCCAGTATTTCACACCTTCCAATTCATTTCAAGTTAATTTTTGTTACTTTGACCCCTCCTACGCTTCTATACTGCACAGACAAGGTGCAGGTTATACTTGTCTGCTGCATGTTTATGCATCTTTAAGCAATTAAACCAAAAAGTCAGCTTTGATTGATATTTAATCTTTTAGCTTTAGCTTTCATTATTTTCATCTTTTCAAATGTTTATATATAGTGCAATGTAATATTTATTATTATCATTACCTCCAACTCCATGGCTTAGAATTTCATGTTTCTTATACAGCCACTCTACTCTCCCAAACTGTCCATGATGACATCCAGTAACACACACAAAATTCTCATTTAAATAGGGTGGTCCAAAACACTTTTGCACCATCCATTGCAAACACAATGTTATTGTGACCTTAAATTATAAACATGCCCACTTATTGAATGTGCAGTACTTTTTTGCACAAGCAATTTAGCGCCCATTATTTGGAATCTTAGAACATCAGGCCCCTTAGAGTCAGCTTTAGCCAAGCTGTATTCCAAATGTACCTTGTTGTTCTCTCCTGAGTTTAAATGGGATCATTTTGAAATTTTGTTGTATTGCATTGGTTTTATTTACCTTCTGGTCTGGTCTTTGAATTGTTTTTGTTCATCTGTCTTTATGATCTGCCCACACACCTGATCTGAGGTACTTAGCACACCTGCTCCCTTTTAATATGACTGCACTGAAATAAATATAATGAGTAATATTCAGGTTTATGCATTTGTTTTAGAAAATTTAAATTTTCTTTGAGTTCATAATAGTCAAATTTTTAATCAGTACATAATTGTTTAGCATCAATACCAAATGCATTTTAGTATTTATAATAATAAAAAATAATCTATGTACTTTAAATAGTTATAATTTAGACTTTAGGAGCCCACACATTTTGTGTATTTCCATGCATTTCTTTAAAGAAGAAAGATAATGTCTTAGAGTTTAGCATTTATTTTTAATCTGTTAATGGGGACTGTTTTATTTATGTTTTTAAATAATTGCCTTTAATAACAAGGGGCTGCACGGTGGTCGCAGTTGGTAGGAACTGTTGCCTTGCAGCAAGAAGGTCCTGGGTTCGAATCCCGGCCAGGGGTCTTTCTGCATGGAGTTTGCATGTTCTCCCCGTGCAATCGTGGGTTCTCTCCAGGTACTCTGGCTTCCTCCCACAGTCCAAAGACATGCCTGTTAGGTTAATTGGTCTTTCTAAATTGCTCTTGGGTGTAAGAATGAGTGTGTGCATGTTTGCGATGGACTGGCGACCTGTCCAGGGTGTACCCTGCCTCCCGTCCATAGACTGCTGGAGATAGGCACCAGCTTCCCCGTGAACCACTATGGAAGAAGCAGTATAGAAAATGACTAACTGACTGGCCTTCAATAATGTATTTAAAAACATTTGAACAATTCAAATGTTTTTAGATCGCTTTTGTTCAATACAGTAAGTGCATAACAGTTAGTTACTATCACAGAACATTTATTAAAAGACATTGCGCAGCTTCATGTTTTAGGTTTTTAGTATTAGACATTTGTTTTTCATTAAATAAAAACACTTTTTCATGCTTTCTTCTTTGAAGTCTCATCCACATGTCAGTGTTGGGCACCAATGTTAGCCTACTTGTTCAGTTTCACAAACCTGTTTAAAGTCAGCCCACAGACCTCATTAACCACCTTTTAAAGGACACTGCTTTCAGCAACAAACTACTCATATATTTTCTCACTAATGGAGAACATTTGGCATTGGCCTTTTAAAATTTACTCTAGAAGTTTGGTAGTTCAACCCTATACTCCAAAATTACATAAATTGGGTAGCCCCTATATTAACTTTTTGACTCATGGAAATGGAGAGCTAAGTTTTGTTCTGACTTTAAAAGAGAAGACATTGGAATCCAACACTATACCCCGACAAGCAGTGCTGTCTTCGTACCTTTAGCTTTACTTTAGATCCTCAGAATGACCTTTATGAATAATGAGGTAAACCAGCAGTAGCCCTGACAACAGGTCTACTTTGGAGGTGGTTAACAGACGCTGAGATAAAGCAATTTAACACCTGGCAAGGAAGTGAAATGTGTCTGTTCACCCACTAAAAAGAGGAATGAAAGTCTCCTGATTAACGCTGACATTCTGAAGAGCACATTGGATGAACACATTAAAAGGAAACATAAAAAAAAGAAGCTGAGCATGCCTTTACAGCTTTGAAGGGAAGGGAAGATGTGGAAGATGAGCGAGTAAAGAAACGTACCTTTGGTTCAGATTCATTATTTTCACTGTATGTCATATTTAAAGGTCATTAAAAGAAAACTGATACAATTTGTTGGTACTAATTAGCTTACTTTCCCTTTTTTCTCTTTGAAAACAGGTGAATATAATGGACAAAGCACATAATTCATAACCTAAGAAACATGAAAAACAGCTAGATGGTGTCGTTTAAGTTGCCTCTAAACATTAATATATCCACAGTATCAGTTTTTCATGAATCCAAATGTGAAAAAGGATATTCGGATAGTAGAGTTTAGGAACCTGGAAAATCTACAGAATGGATGTGGGTCTTTAGGTTGCTGTCCAGGCGATGCTTTAGGTGATTCCTTTAGGTTTACTTTATTACTTATTCTGTTTATGGTGCACTTTAGTTCTGTTACTTGTGTAAGATTTGTCCTTTGGTTTTATTGTGTCCTTGTATGCAATCATGTCCCAATCATGTTTTGTTTCTACTCTTAAGCCTATGTATGTTAATACCTGCAACTGCTACCTCCAGCCTGCTGGAATAAATTAAACCTTTTCACTTATTGAGCTGTGTCTGCGTGCCTGTATGCATTCTGGGGTCCCACTCCAAAATAGCCACCTCCCTCATATTGTTTCAAATCTTTATTCCAATAAAAAACTAGAAAATGCATTCAGCACACCTTTCTCTGATATACCTTATCATATTCCTGTCAAACAAATAGCCTCCAGAGGTCACCAAAATAGAGTTTACCTGTGCACCTTACACTGCTCAAGAAAATAAAGGGAACACTCAAATAACACATCCTAGATCTGAATGAATGAAATATTCTCATTGAATAATTTGTTCTGTACAAAGTGCTGACAACAAAATCACACAAAAATCATCAATGGAAATCAAATTTATTAAACCAATGGAGGCCTGGATTTGGAGTCACACACAAACGTAAAGTGGAAAAACACACTACAGGCTGATCCAACTTTGATGTAATGTCCTTAAAACAAGTCAAAATGAGGCTCAGTATTGTGTGTGCCCTCCTTGTGCTTCTATAAACCTCCCTAAAACGCCTGGGCATGTTCCTGATGAGACGGCGGATGGTCTCCTGAGGGATCTCCTCCCGGACCTGGACTAAAGCATCCGCCAACTCCTGGACAGTCTGTGGTACAACGTGACGTCGGTGAATGGAGCGAGACATGATGTCCCAGATGTGTTCAATCGGATTCAGGTCTGGGGAACGGGCGGGCCAGTCCATAGCTTCAATGTCTTAATCTTGCAGGAACTGCTGACACACTCCAGCCACATGAGGTCTAGCATTGTCCTGCATTAGGAGGAACCCAGGGTCAACCGCACCAGCATATGGTCTCACAAGGGGTCTGAGGATCTCATGTCGGTACCTAATGGCAGTCAGGCTACCTCTGGCGAGCACATGGAGGGCCATGCGGCCCTGCAAAGAAATGCCACTCCACACCATTACTGACCCACTGCCAAACCGGTCATGCTGAAGGATGTTGCAGGCAGCAGATCGCTCTCCACGGTGTCTCCAGACTCTGTCACGTCTGTCACATGTGCTCAGTGTGAACCTCCTTTCATCTGTGAAGAGCACATGGCTCCAGTAGATTTGCCAATTCTCGTGTTCTCTGGCAAAAGCCAAGCGTTCTGCACGGTTTTGGCTGTGAGCACAACCCCCATTTGTGGACGTCGGGCCCTCATACCATCCTCATGGAGTCGGTTTCTAACCGTTTGTGCAGACATGCACATTTGTGGCCTGCTAGAGGTTATTTTGCAGGGCTCTGCCAGTGCTCCTCCTGTTCCTCCTTGCACAAAGGCGGAGGCAGCTGTCTTGCTGCTAGGTTGTTGACTTCCTACGGCCTCCTCCATGTCTCCTGGTGTACTGGCCTGTCTCCTGGTAGCGCCTCCAGGCTCTGGACACTACGCTGACAGACACAGCAAACCTTCTTACCACAGCTCGCATTGATGTGCCATCCTGGATGAGCTGCACTACCTGAGCCACTTGTGTGGGTTGTAGAGTCCGTCTCATGCTACCACGAGTGTGAAAGCACCACCAACATCCAAAAGTGACCAAAACATCAGCCAGAAAGCATAGGTACTGAGCAATGGTCTGTGGTCCCCACCTGCAGAACCACTCCTTTATTGAGTGTATCTTGCTAATCGCCAAAGATTTCCCCCTGTTGTCTATTCCATTTGCACAACAACATGTGAAATTGATTGTCAATCAGTGTTGCTTCCTAAGTGGACAGTTTGATTTCACAGAAGTTTGATTTACTTGGAGTTATATTGTATTGTTTAAGTCTTCCCTATAATTTTTTGAGCAGTGTATATATAATATAATTTACCCAGAATGCTCAGGCTTAAAGGATTTTAAGAAAAAGTTGGTCAGTCCAAAAAGGGGTTTCTTGATTAGTTCTGAGTTCTAATACCTACTTTGATTAATTAAGTGCTCAAAAACACACTTCTAAAGACTTGACCGTTGCAACGCACGTCTCGTTGGGATTTCTGGTAAGAACATAAAGAGATTACAGTATGTTCAGAACTTATGAGTGCGTAAACATGATTGTATCATCCGCCTCCTTCGTTCTACACAGACCGTGACAAGCCTGAAACCTTTCTTTTTACCCAATGCTTTAATGATCTCTGTTAGGTATTAATTAGTCAACTCAGAGGAACGACACAGAGTCTCTATTTTTCTTGCGCAAGAGGTAGCTCACACTGCAGTGCAAATCTACAAAGTGTTGGCACCCTCTCTCTTTATTTATATATGTGGTTCACACACAGTTTAACAGACAGTTCAAGCATTTAGGGGGTGTATGTGTGTCTGTGTGTGTGTGGGGTCAGAAGGGTTATGGTACATGTGTTTTGCTTTTAAACAGAGAGGGACTGGGGACTGGTACAAGCAGCCCCCAGATGTTGCTGATTGTAGCATAACTCACTCCTCTCCCCCATCCCCCTTTCTGTGGCATGTGGGAAGGAAGAGCACTTTGTACAGACATGAGTGATAAACAATACAAAAGTTTTCAAACCCTAACAATCTTCCTTTAAATACTTTATCAGCATTTTCATGTCCCTACTTTTTCCCCCGTTTTTATTTTATAGTTGTATTTTTTTTTTCAACTGTAGCACTTTTGAGATTTTTTGTAAATGTTAAATGCATTATGAATAAAATTTATTATAATTATCGTTATTAAATGTCAGCTCTAAGCTTCAGAACCACTATAGAACTGAAAAGAATGCCTAACTTCGGTCTGAGATGGCTGTTCATGCACCTCCAAGCAGGGCGCCTCCCAGGCCGTGCTTGGATCTCTGGATGTGCGGTCACACTCTGCCTCTTGCTTTAAAGGACAGACTGGGTTACTAAGCAAACAATTAGACCACAAAAGATTATTCACGCCTCTTCATTACTCAAGCGAGCGAAAACTCATCAATTAATTGTAAAGGTTTTGCTGAGCCTCAGCCAAAAGATAGGTGCCATCATGAGGGCCTGCTCCACCAATCACAGGCAGACTCCAGGTAATGTGAGAGTTCATACAGCACAAAATAAATTATTTTTTCAAATATTTTCTCTAACACCCTTTTCAATGTGAGAGACACCTCTTAAGGTTAAAACATGATCTAAAAGCTGTCAACATGTAATCATCCCAACTGAATAAAAGAGTACTCATATTTAAAGTTAAACATGTAAAAGTGTATATGGACTGTTTCAAAGCTTCCCCAGTTTCTCAGCCAAAATCAGATGATTTAAGAGAAATGTTGACATGTTTTCAGAGGCATTCAGACAAAACTAAAGACTCCACCACTGACAATAAGAAATTATTTTGACAGCAATACTACTGATTTTCTGGATTTTTTTAGATTGCAATTTAAGATTCTTTTACTGACTGGGTGAGCTCTTCATGGACCAGCACCAGGGAAAATCAAAGGTTTCTGCACCATTATGCCTTTTTCTTGTTTTTTTATGCATTGATGGCTCTTGTGAAACACTTTGTGATTTTATAGTTTGAAAGGTGCTATATAAAGAAAGTTTTCCTTACTTATTTACACCTAAAGTCAAGAAAGGACATTTTAAGGGGGCTTGAGAAGTCCTTCTTGTGGTGAAAGGTCAGATCTGAAGTGTGCACTACAACTGTAATGTCCTTTATGTGATAAAAACATGCATTTTGTGTGAATGTATGCACTATATGCATTTTTAAATATGCAAAAACAAGCATGGTCCAACTAAAATAAAGGGTGTACTTTCTGTGTAGTTTCCTGCCAAGACTTCCTATTGACCCAGTCTGTCTGTTGCCAAGGCCCATATTTGCCCTGGTGCTTCTATTAATTCTCCTTGTTATTCTCACTCAGATAATTTGTGCAAAGAAGATTGTTTTGAGAGTGACTGATGCTACTTTTCCTTGTTTTTAACCATAAGAGCTAAATCTCATGTTCTGTTCTTTAATGTCATACTTTCATACTACACAATTATGATGTGTAAAAAAATAATTCTTTTCCTATTCAGTTAAGTTTCCCCGAAAGGCCTTTTACTCATTTCTGATGTTT
>JAHHUM010000519.1:38738-50608 GCA_036173005.1 Crenichthys baileyi | reverse complement strand
GTTTTTTATGGCTAGTTAAAAAAAAGAAAACGTTTTTACTTCAATCAGTATATTTTTATCTCAAATTATCAGAGGGTTAAAGGGTGGGTTCAAAAACCTACTCTCTAAACTCTTAACTCTAAACAACTTTGTATAGTTTTGTTAAATCTGAGTAAACTAGGCCTGCTTACTGTGCAAAAGTTTAATCCACTTACTTCCAAGGACCTAGCCTATCTTGTCATGTTTTAAGTGATGTTAATCAATAGCCCTGCAGACTCTCTAAAGGTTTTTCCAAAGGTTTTCATTCTGACCATGACAGCATATTGTGCAGTATATGCTTAGAAAATGACAATGGACAAAATTGACTAAAACAAAATGTACAAAAACCCAATTTAAAAAGACTTCGATCCTAAGGTGCCAGCTATGTTTAGAAACAACACTGGCTCATAATTTAAGTTTAATATCCTTTTTATAGTGCCTCGTAAAAGTTTTCATAATCCTTTAACATTTCTGCGTTTTGTCACATTACAACCACAGAGATCAGTGTGTGTTATTGGGATTTTAGATATAACAACACAAACCAACAAATAATTCTGAAGTAGAAGGAAGATGATACATGATTTGTCAACTAATAACATCTAAAACATGAGAAAATAATTTGTTGAAACTGTCTTTTGGGATTGTCTTTATCAGCTTTGCAGATCTAGAAAGGAAAATCTCTGCACATTTTATTAAAAAGCTTAAACTCAGTCAAATTAGGCAGAGAGTGCAGTGAGTTTCAGTGAACATCTTTTTAAATTTTTGCAGATCTTGACACCAATTCCCAACAGAATCTAGTTCTAGACTGGGCCAGTCTGTCACATGAATACCATTTTAAGTCTGGCTGTATGTTCTGCCATAACCAAGATTCACTCTGGGCATGGTGTTGTCAGGGTGATGTGCAGGGTTACTAATTCATCACAAATATCATTTTGGATGTAGGTCAAAATGTTTGATTTTTGTCTCATTTGACCAGGGCACCTTCTTTCACATGTTTGCTATGTCCTCTACATTTCTAAAGGCAAACAGCAAGTAGGGGTTCTCATGGTTTTCTTTTTGCCACTGTTCATAAAGGCCGGATTTGTTTAGTGCAAAACTAACAGCTGCCCTGTTGACCTGAACTCTGTGGCTCCATCAGAGGTACCATGGGTGTCTTGGCTGGTTCTCTGAATGATGCTCTCTGATCAGTAAAGGTGAATAACTATGCATTGGTAGATTTGCAGAGAGATTGGTAGATGCCGTGTCATGGATTGGCGACCTGTCCAGGGTGTACCATGAATACTTTTGCAAAGTCATATATGCTTGTGTTGGAATTATTGGTAACTCAGGATTAAGTGGCTAAACAAAGAAAACAGTTCTCCAAAAACAACAGGTTCTGGCCTAAAAAAAGAGAGAAAAAGAAGCTATATTGCAAATAAAAACCATTGGAGGACTCTCAAAAATCCTAAAGAAATATTGTTTAGATATTGCTTTAAAAGATGAAGCAAAAGTCTGCCCAAAATGTAAAAAGAGCATAGTATGACACATCTAAGTGCTTAAGCAGAAGGCAACTGAGTTTCTCTTGTTTCTTAAATAAGTTTCATTTCTCTTATAAAAGGCTGAGAAGAAAAATATCTTCAATAAACAAAGTCCAATTACCTTCTACTTAAGCACTCTGGAATGTCATGTTCTGGATGACTGAAGATTTACATAAGTGTACGGGAAAGCACAATAATTTTATATGGTACTGTATAGCATTTTAGCCCTCTTAACTAAAACAAAAAAAAGGCAGCTGTCAAGGAAAACAGCATGGATTACCTCTTAATTTTAAAATATAGCACAGTCAAATAAAACGTCCACAAAATGAGTAGTTTAATATGAGTTCTTAGTGCGGATAAAATAATTGTAGTCAGAACCCTTTTAGTGAAAAAGGATGATTTTAACCATCTGCAATTATGGTTCAATTTACTATAATTTATATCTGGCAGTATAGCTCCACTGTGGGACCTCCCTCCCCTTCCGTGTGCAAACGTAAAGTGCCAGAGGGAAAGAGAGCAGCAGCAAAGACCTCAGAATGCAACATCGCTGACAACAGACATTGATTAATGCAGACAGTTTGAAAATGAGGAGCTGTGGTGGGGGTTGTTTGAGAAATGTGCTACAACCGAAAGAAAAAGTAGTTAGCCCAGAGCAGTATGAAGTACTCTGTATGACATTTGCCAGCTGAATGAATAGCAGAGAAATAGCTAATCACCCTCTTTAAACTAACATTATGTTTAATTATAGTTCTAAATGTTTAATCTGCATTATTTTACTGCTTATTTTAAGTTTGTAAGTCACTCCACAGTTAATAAACTGTATTCATGTTTCGTTATGCTAGTAATGTTTGACTTCTGTAATTAACACTATCAAAATCTGAGGCTAAGTCATTTGGCTTTTTTGTTAAAATGTGCCCTTATATACAGTCGTATTCAATAAATGACAATATGCATTCTGTTGAGGCTCATTTGTCAGATTAAAAGTACCTTGGTATTGGTGCCAGGTATTAAGCATACTTTTCATTAAGTTCACATTTCCATATTAATAATATTTTTCTTATTGGTCTGATGTAATATTCTAATCTTAAATGTTTTCATTAGCTTTAAGTGAAAATCATGTTAATTAACAGAAAAACAGGCTTGAAAATATCAGTATGTGTGTAATTAATCTACACCGCTCAAAAAAATAAAGGGAACACTTAAACAACACAATATAACTCCAAGTAAATCAAAGTTCTGTGAAATCAAACTGTCCACTTAGGAAGCAACACTGACTGACAATCAATTCCACCTGCTGTTGTGCAAATGGAAAAGACAACAGGGGAAAATCTTTGGCGATTAGCAAGACACACTCAATAAAGGAGTGGTTCTGCAGGTGGGGACCACAGACCACTTCTCAGTACCTATGCTTTCTGCCTGATGTTTTGGTCACTTTTGAATGTTGGTGGTGCTTTCACACTCGTTGTAGCATGAGACGGACTCTACAACCCACACAAGTGGCTCAGGTACTGCAGCTCATCCAGGATGGCACATCAATGAGAGCTGGGGCAAGAAGGTTTGCTGTGTCTGTCAGCGTAGTGTCCAGAGCCGCTACCAGGAGACAGGCCAGTACACCAGGAGACGTGGAGGAGGTCGTAGGAGGGCAACAACCCGGCAGCAGGACCGCTACCTCCGCCTTTGTGCAAGGAGGAACAGGAGGAGCACTGCCAGAGCCCTGCAAAATGACCTCCAGCAGGCCACAAATGTGCATGTGTCTGCACAAACAGTTAGAAACCGACTTCATGAGGATGGTATGAGGGCCCGACGTCCACAAATGGGGGTTGTGCTCACAGCCCAACACCGTGCAGGACGCTTCGCATTTGCCAGAGATCACCAGGATTGGCAAATTCGCCACTGGTTCCCTGTGCTCTTCACAGATGAAAGCAGGTTCACACTGAGCACATTTGACAGACGTGACAGGGTCTGGAGACACCGTGGAGAGTGATCTGCTGCCTGCAGCATCCTTCAGCATGACCGGTTTGGCAGTGGGTCAGTAATGGTGTGGGGTGTGGCATTTCTTTGGAGGGCCACACAGCTCTGCATGTTCCTCGCCCAGAGGTGCCTGACTGCCATTAGGTACCGAGATGAGATCCTCAGACCCCTTGTGAGACCAAATGCTGGTGGGGTTTGGGCCCTGGGTTCCTCCTAATGCAGGACAATGCCAGACCTCATGTGGCTGGAGTGTATCAGCAGTTCCTGCCAAATGAAGACATTGAAGCTATGGACTGGCTCGCCCTTTCCCCAGACCTGAATCCGATTGAGCACATCTGGGACATCATGTCTCGCTCCATCCACCAAACGTCACGTTGCACCACAGACTGTCCAGGAGTTGGCAGATGCTTTAGTCCAGGTCTGGGAGGAGATCCCTCAGGAGACCATCCTCCGTCTCATCAGGAGCATGCCCAGGCGTTGTAGGGAGGTCATACAGGCACGTGGAGGCCACACACAATACTGAGCCTCATTTTGACTTGTTTTAAGGACATTACATCAAAGTTGGATCAGCCTGTAGTGTGTTTTTCCACTTTAATTTTGTGTGTGACTCCAAATCCAGGCCTCCATTGGTTAATAAATTTGATTTCCATTGACGATTTTTGTGTGATTTTGTTGTCAGCACATTCAGCTTTGTCCAGAACCAAGTATTCAATGAGAATATTTCATTCATTCAGATCTAGGATGTGTTATTTGAGTGTTCCCTTTATTTTTTTGAGCAGTGTATATGTGTTTCACTTACTGAGTTAATGAAAAAATTTACTTTCCGATAATATTCTATAATTTATTGAATATGGATGTATATTCCCTAAGAGGGAGGGACATACATAAAGATAATACAGCATGGTAAAAAAAGGACGTTTCTACTCCAAAATGCAGTTGAAGAAAGGATTTAATGGAACAAATTTAATCATTTAAAGAGGCCTAATGTATCACCTCTTGTTTTAAAGATTTGAGTTAGGCTTTTAAAAAGTTTATATGGTGAGGCTGTCAGTCTGCTGGATCTGGTGTGATTTAGCGTGACACCACCTTAACAAACTAATCTACTGCAGATATTAAAACACCTCACTGACTAAAAGATAGCCTGTAATGACTGGGGGAGTAGAAATGTGTGATACCTGTTGACTTATAGCATCAGTGAGCATTTTCACACTTAGTCATTACAAATTAATTCCCTTGTATTACTTCTATAATTCAGTGGTATAAGGATTTATGCAGTTATTAAAACCAGGTAATCAAACCTATAATTAAGGCAGTGGCACGCCTCTCACTGTGCTTAATCAATGATTTTGGAAATAAATTGATTGAAAGTTTTTTTGTTTTTCTGTGGCTGGTTGAGTCTTTTCTGCAGCAGCCAGCACATCATTCGGTATCCCTAAATCAGTACTCTGTAGAACCACCGAAGGAAACGCACTGTATAAACAGTGAAACATGATGATGGAGGCATTATGGATAGATGGATGTTTTGCCTCAACCTATTCAGGGAAGCTGTTCTAAGTCAGTGGGAGTATGGAGCCAAATAGAGGCTAATTCTGGAAAAAAAAACAACAAAAAAAACATACACTGCCATAATTCTGGGTTGTTGTTGAGTCTGTTTGCTTTTTTTGCTCTGATCTGCTGTGTCCTCGGTGGGGCAGAGCAGGCTGCACCACCATCAGAGCTCCGATCTGCCCATTCCAATGCATAGCTGTGGACCAGCCTGTGTCATATCAGATAAATAATCCACTTCCACAGTATTTTTCAGCATCATACAGACTAGCAATACTCCCGGAATCTCCCCAGAGTACTCATCGTCCCCAAGCCCAGAAACACACCTTACCAATTATTCATCTGAAATACTGACCTTTAATTGGAAAATCCTTCCCTTAACTCTCCTACTCCCGGATGCCTCCCCTGGAGCAAGATTAAATGGTCAGTCAAGATTATGCCTATTTGTTATGCGCTGTGTATTTTTTGTGTTTCTTCTGCATTTTGGGTAAAAAAAGCTACCTTAAACCATGAATGTTAGAGTTTGAAGGTTTTTCTCTACCAGCTTTGCACAACTGGGGTTGAGACTTCTGCCCATTCCTCACTGCATATTTGCTCCATCTTAGTCAGATTGAATGAATAGCTTCTCTGAACATCGGTTTTAAATTCTTGACTGGGCCATTCTGACACATGAAAATAATGTGGTCCAAGTTGTCAAGGCAGTTGTCTTGCTGGAAGGTACACCTCAGTTGAAACATTGAAAACCTCTTATGATTTTAAATTTACTCCACATTTATGCATAACTGTTCAAAATGTGAAAGATTTCACTTTTGGATGAATACTTTTGCAAGGCATTGTAGATTTGTCTTTTAATATGTAGTCAAGTGTAAAAATTGCAGATACAGATAGCACTTGGTGTGAAAAGGCATGTGCAAATGTGTGCACACGCCATGATTTTCACTGTACTTTTAACATGGAAAGAAAGCAAGATGCATACATCCCTTACTGGCACAGAAAACTGCACTCTCCTCTGAGCCATGAACCCATGCTTGCATCAGCTGATTATCATCAGCTGTTTTATCTTTCCTTCACTACAGTCCTCTTTCTCAGAAAAATATTTGACCTGCTGCAGCAGAAGTAGATAGGAGAAAATACTGAGGAGAATTTAAACCATTAGTGTACTTCATTTTCAGCTTCACTGTGTTTCACACGCTGAGAGACTGATACTCTGTTACATCCATCATAAACATTATACAGTGTGTCATATGTATTTGTTCCTTCTATGAAATGTGGTAAATGTCTGCTGTGAAAAACCCTGTGAATTTTAGTAATTATGCAGTATGATGTATGGCTGCCAGATGTATGTATCTGCATAAAGCTGCTGCTGAAGCTCCCTCAACAAAGCTCCTGCTCATCTGCTGAACATTTCCTACCACAATAATTACATTTTAAAGTTCATGCATGATCACATGTAGTAGTTGCAACATCCTGAGTGTCAAGTCAACAGAGAATTCCTGACTTGAAATCTTTATTAGTTTTTGTTTGTTTTTAATACGAGTTTTTAATTTAACAAATATGTCTAATGAGGATAACAACAACAATATTAACAACAACAAAAAATAAAGAATGCAGGTTTATGAACATTTCATCTGTTCACCCTAAAGTTTATTGTGTAAAGCGGTTATTTTGAGGTAGAAGATTACTGTAAAAATATTTACCGTTATATTCAATAAATGAGAATATTGTTCAAAAGTTATTTTATTTCAGCAACTAAATTTCCTAATTGCAACACATTATATAGATTTATTACACTGTTTTCAAGCCTTTTTGTTACTTATGATGATTTTCTGCTTACAGCTAATGAAAACACAACATTTAAGATAAGAATATTACATCAGACCAATAATGAAAAATAATTTTTAACGCAGACTTTGGGCCTAATGAAAAGAATGTTCAATACCTGCTTAAAGGTTGTTATTTTGAAAAGGTACTTTTAATCTGACAAAGGAGCCTCATCAGAAAGCATGCTCTAATTTATGTATCTGTTTGTGCAATTAAGCACTTGATAAGAGTTTTTATCATAATTCATAAAATTGGATTCATTCATCCTATTTTCATTATGAGATCATTACCTTTAAAACTGGCATATTAATATGTCAGATGGTGTTTTTTGTCCATTAATTGCAAACTGGCAGTACATGATTCACCATTATAAATAACACATGATTTCAATACTCAATGCCCAGTACCTTTTCACGGTTACATGTATTTGTCAAAAATCCTGTGGTTTTAATATTATGAAGGACATAAAACATGCAAAAAGAAGAATATAGAAGAAAGAAAAAGTTGGTAAAATTGATAAAATATCAGAAATATTTAATATTTGCATGCAATCAAAATAGAATTTGATTGGTTAGGTCCCCTAATAATAGCACTGAAAACCCTTTATAATTTATAATTAATGCTTAGACCCATTCTTATTGAAAACTTTTCCACAAAACACAAAAAGGAAAAAAAGCTTTTTTTTCTTGTTAAATTATTAGTTTTATATCAATAATCTGCTGCCTGATAGTTAACTGGAGTTTAAATTAAGTTGAAAAGAGTTGAATTTCAGGAAAGTTTATTTGTGCATGTATGCTAATAAAAAATCAAGAAATAGTCTCCCCCAATTCAGGTTTGTGCTAAAATATGCCTCAGCTTAAATACACTGCTCAAAAAAAAAAAAGGGGAACCTCAAATAACACATCCTAGATCTGAATGAATGAAATTTCATTGAATACTTTGTTCTGGACAAAATTTGAATGTGCTGACAACAAAACACACAAAAATCTTAAAGGGAAAATCAAATTTTTTAAAAATGGAGGCCCGGGATTTGGATCACACTAAAAATTTTAAAGTGGAAAAACACACTACATGCTGATCCAACTTTGTGTAATGTCCCTAAAAAAATCAACATGAGGCTCAGTATTGTGTGTGGCCTCCACGGGCCTGTATGACCTCCCTACAACACCCCGGGCATGCTCCTGATGAGACGCGGATGGTCTCCCCGAGGGATCTCCTCCAGACCTGGACTAAACACCCCCAAACTCCTGGACAGTCTGTGGTGCAACGTGGATGGAGCGAGACATGAGTCCCAGATGTGCTCAATCGGTTCGGGCTGGGGAAGGGCGGGGCCAGTCCAAACTTCAATGTCTTCATCTTGCACTGGGCCCCCCCACCATTACTGACCCACTGCCAAACCGGGCATGCTGAAGGATGTTTTCAGGCAGCAGATCGCTCTCCCTGGTGTCTCCAGACTCTGTCATGTCTGTCCATGTGCTCAGGTTGAACCTGTTTTATCTGTGAAGAGCACAGGGAAGCAGTGGCAATTTGCCAATCCTGGTGATCTCGGGAAAAGCGAAGCATCCCCCGGTGTTTGGGGTGTGAGCACAAACCCCCATTTGTGGGGGGGGTCCCTCATACCCCCTCATGGAGTCTTTCAACCCGTTTGTGCAGACACATGCACTTTGTGGCCTGCTGGAGGTCATTTTGCAGGGCTCTGGCAGTGCTCCCCCGTTCCTCCTTGCACAAAGGGGGAGGTAGCGGTCCTGCTGCCGGGTTGTTGTCCCTCCCTTGACCCCTCCACGTCTCCTTTGGGACTGGCATGTCTCCTGGTAGCGCTTTCCAGGCTTGGACACTACGCTGACAGACACAGCAAACTTTCTTGCCACAGCTCGCATTGATGTGCCATCCTGGATGAGCTGCAGTACCTGAGCCATTTGTGGGTTGTAGAGTCCGTCTCATGCTACCACGAGTGTGAAGCACCACCAACATTCAAAAATGACCAAAACATCAGGCAGAAAACATAGGTACAGAGAAGGGGTCTGTGGTCCCCACCTCAGAACCACTCCTTTATTGAGTGTGTCTTGCTAATCACCAAAGATTTCCCCCTGTTGTCTATTCCATTTGCACAACAGCATGTGAAATTGATTGTCAGTTTCACAAGCCAGTCAGTTTGATTTCACAGACGTTTGATTTACTTGGAGTTATATTGTGTTGTTTAAGTGTTCCCTTTATTTTTTTGAGCAGTGTATATTACGAATACACACACCAGAGCATCACTAGATATGTGTATAAAGTATCCACTGAGCCTGATTCAAACGTTCCTTTTTTTTGCAAGTGAATTCATCATAAATGTGATTAATAATTTGTTCTTTATTGCGAACAAGGCTTCAATCAATCTTTTTTGACACATTCCTGCCTATAGAGTCACACACTATTTGCACAGCGACACTTCCACAACAACAAAAAAAGATTTTTTTCTTCTGGTGGCTTCCGGGCAGGTGGTAGTGCAAGTCTGTCAACTCATCCAAAGCCGAAGATGCAGAGCTGCGTAGCAGAGATAACACAGCCCAAACAAACACATCCACAGCCATAAGACTGCATACATTTTGATCCCACATCGTGAATTACCTCAGCTTTGCTTCTGACTGAACTTCTCTGGCATTCAACAAGAATGAAGGGTTGAAAGACTCTAGAAAACATTTGTTACTCTGAATTCATTTAACTTACATGTATGTTTCTGTGACAATTAAACACATCGGAAAATACAGCTTGTTTTGGACATTTAGCTTCTTTTTAGGAACATTTGTTTCCCAGTCAGAATGCTTTTTAGAATTGGAAAGTCATTAATGCTATAGAAACCTTACTGTGTGAACAGGTTAAACTTACCCTAACTGGATTTTTCAACATACAAAACCTTTTGAATGTTTGAAAAATGTGTATTTATCAAGTATGGGATCTTGTAGTTTTTACTGTTTCTTAGTAAAGTCTGTCTGGTGTTTATTCTTTAAAGAAAATGTCCTTTGATAAGTCTCCCAATGTCCTTAAGTATTAACACTATTGTCACATTTAATAAACCAATCCCAGCAATGCAGCCATTACCTCTAAAATATAAACTGGCTGCAAAAAGTTTAATTTTAGGTTTCAACTCAAAATAATAAAATTTTCAGAGTGAATATTATAATATCTTTATTGAGTTATCTGTTGAAAAACAAATGAAAATAACAGTATGTGCACATCAATTATTTACAGTACCTGAATCACGTTTCTGGTTTTGGATCAATATAAACCACAATGGTAGCATCATCCACACACAGACTCATCTACTGATCTGAAAAGTATGTCACACAAGAAACAGACACGTATGATACAACCTAATCAAGCTACTGAGACCCTGGACCAACTGAACAATGATTAAATACTGTAGTCTATATACTCTGGGAGTAATGTGTTATTGATCAGTGTAGGGGTTTTGTTTTGCTTTTTCTCTTATGGTAGGTCAGGGCTACGTTATATAGAGCAGCAGTGGGGTACAGGGATTCACAGCTTGGCCTGGGGACACCACAGGAGTGTGCTATTTACTGAGATTAATGTGTTAACGAGCTTTATTCTGCCTAAAGCCATCTTTCTTCGGCTCAGTAGAAAGAGACCATGACATGAGAATGTCTTTCTTTCCAGCTTTCAAGATCAACATAACTCATCATAAACATAGTGGTCCAGAGGAGGCTATGTTTCCCCTTTCATTTTTTTTGGAAAACCCGAAAAAAAAAAAAACCCCAAATTTAAGGGGTGAGCTAATCGGGGGGAAAAAAATGGGGAAAATTGGTGTTCCAATTGAACTTTGGGGATCCCAAAAGAAAAACCAAATGGGGGATCTTTGTTTTAAAACTAAATCACTTATTTACTGTACAAACCCTTTTTTTGTAAAAATATTCCCCTTTCTGTTTTTTTCGACCCCTACATTACCCTGAAAATTACCGTTTTTTAACAAAAGGGGTTAAAAGTAATTTGGGTTTTTTGCTTGTTTCTTGAAAATGGATGGCTGTGAATCACTGAAAAAGTAGTTTAAATTTTCCTACCATGGGAAAAGTGCTATTTACCGGGTTCAGAAAACCCCCCAAAAAAAGAAAATACCAAAAAAAAAATTAATAACATTGCTTTTTTATTACTTTTTTAAAGGGATATAAGTAATTTTAAAACCCCTGGGTTTTTTGACCCCAAAAGTTTTTTGTTTTTGGGCCCCCTCTGCCTGCTCTTCTCCCTCTTGCAATTAACTCATCTGCTTTTACCTGGGTTCTCTGGGCAAACACCCTCCCCTGCCACACACCCTTGGATTGCCTTATATACAGCCCTCTGACCCCAGGGCGGGGGCCAAAATTTTTTGAAAACATTTGTGAGTAGTTTTCCCCGCGGTTTCCCTTTCCCGAAATGACTCGTTCCCCTGCCTTGCCCTTTCCTTACGGATTATTCCCCCCCTTTGCTTGGGTCCTTGTCCCGACGGAAATTTGGGTTTTTTTTGGGTTTTGACTCGTTTTCGCCTCTTGGGTTTTTGTCCTGCCTGCCCCCTTTTCTGCGCCTTAGTCCTGGAAAATTCCCACCTTTTTTGGGCCCCGGATTTTTCGTCTCCCAACCCCAGCCAGTGGTTTATTCAGCCTGAGTCCCCTGGTTTTCTAGTCGCCTGGACTTATTGCAAGAGGACAATTCAAAAGCTTCCCGTGTTTTCCCGTCCCCAGCTTCACTTGGGCCCCCCGGAAAGGTTTGGATCAAATCCCCGGCCAAAAACCCACTTCCCGTCTCGGGACCCTTCCTCTTAACTGTTGGATCTTTTTTCCTCCTCTGGGTTCTGGCGTCATTTACCAGAACTGAGGGAAGGTTAGTGGCCCTTTTTTAACCCCCCTTGCAATCCGAAAAATTTTTTTCGCCACTAATAGTCCTCTCCCGTTTTTCAGTGGTTTTCCCGGGAAACTTTACTGCTTTCTTTTGCTCTCTGGGTCCTGAGTTTTTTTGGGTAAACCTTTT
>JAHHUM010000519.1:5138-37468 GCA_036173005.1 Crenichthys baileyi | reverse complement strand
AAACATTCAGGATTATCAACTCTCATAAACTACCATTTTTTTTAGGGGCCTCCTGTTACAAAAGCACAATCCCCATATTGACTGGTAAGCCAAAGAGATTTTGGGCTGGGCTAAGTCCTGCTCGGCCACTTGCCTGTCTTCTGCCTCTACAGATATTTTTCCGGAGAATGACATTGAGGAGACATATCCTGATCTGTCTAAGGTACCACCGAATATCATGCACTTAAAGGAGGTTTTTCAACAAGTCCAGGGCTACGCCACTTTCCACCTCATTAGACCCTATGACTGTGGAATTGAGCTCCTACCAGGCACTTCTCCCCCTAGGGGTCGATTGTATTCATTGTCAGGACCCCAGAGAACCAAGCCATGAGGAAGTATGTTGATGAGTCACTAAAAGCTGGTGTTATCAGACCTTCTTCTTCTCCTGCAGGGGCAGCGTCTTCTTGTGGGAAAGAAGGATGGTTCCTTGAGACCATGTATCGACTACAGGGGTTTAAACGACATCACCGTCAAGAACTGATACCCTCTACCACTTATGAACACTGCTTTCGCCCCAGATTCAGGGCGCCAAGATCTTCTCTAAGTTGGATTTGAGAAACGCTTACCACCTTGTTCGTATCAAGGAGAGGGATGAATGGAAGACGGCATTTAACACTCCCACTGGTCACTATGAGTACTGTGTAATGCCTTTTGGTTTAACCAATGCCCCTGCAGTTTTTCAGGCATTGGTGAATGATGGTCCTGAGGGACATGGTGGGAAAGTTTGTTTTTGTATACCTTGATGACATTCTGATTTATTCCCAGGATCTGGAAACCCACAGAAATCATGTCCGGGCTGTCCTCCTCCGTTTTCTTCAAAATCATCTGTTTGTCAAAGCTGAAAAGTGTGAGTTTCATACCACTACCACCTCATTCCTTGGATTCATCATTTTTCCAGACCAAGTCATAGTGGACCCCTCCAAAGTCAAGGCAGTCTTGGAATGGCCTTCTCCTACTGACCGCAAACAGCTTCAAAGGTTTCTGGGGTTTGCTAATTTTTACAGACGGTTCATCAGGAATTATAGCCTCGTAGCAGCCCCTCTTAATGCTCTCACATCATCTAAAACAAGGTTTGTTTGGAATGAGACAGCAGAAAGAGCTTTTGTCAAGCTCAAAGGATTATTACGTCTGCTCCTGTTTTACGGTCCCCTAACCCCGATAAACAGTTTATTGTGGAGGTTGACGCCTCAAACACAGGGTTGGAGCTGTCCTAAGCCAAAGAAATTCTGATGACCGTATTCACCCCTGTGCCTTTTTTTCTAGGACTTTGTCCCAAGCAGAGCGCAATTATGATGTGGGGGACGAGAACTGTTGGCAGTCAAGTTGGCTCTCGAGGAGTGGAGGCATTGGCTAGAGGGGGCTAAGGAACTGTTTTTTTGTATGGACAGATCATAAGAACCTGGAGTACCTGAGATCAGCGAAGCGCCTTAATCCCAGGCAGGCAAGGTTGGGCTTTATTTTTTTTTTAAAATTAACTTCTCTTTGTCTTTCAGACCTGGAGTCAAAAATGGCAAACCAGACGCCCTGTCCAGAATAAAGGAACCCTCCGAGTCACAGACCTCTGGGGTCAGACCTCTGGGGTTTGGCTATCCACCAAGGACCTCCTGCTTCTGGTTGACTCCCGTAAGCTGGCACCTCGTTTTGTGGGACCCTTTCCATATCCAAGATCATCAATCCTGTGGCTGTTCATTTACGTCTGCCTCGTGCCATGAGAGTTCACCCAAAAAAAACCTTCCACGTGTCCCGGATCAACCCTATGTGGTGTGCCCCATCTCGGGCCCCACCTCCGGGCCCCCTCCACCCGCCTGGCTTTTTGCTGAGGCCCCCAGTCTACACTGTCCGGCGCATCATCCGGTCCAGACGCGGGGCGTGGCATAACGTTACCGGGTGGACTGGGGGGGGCTATGGTCCTTAGAGGGGTTCCCCTGGTTCCTGCACGATTTTATAGTGGCAAATCCCTTTTATCCGGGTTTTTCCCATCGCCTCCATCCTGATCACCCCGGGGGGACGTCCCGGGCCCGGACCTTGAGGAGGGGGTACTGTTATTATTCTGGCCCGTCTGCCCTGCTCTGCTTCTCACTTTGCAATTAACTCATCTGCTTCACCTGTCTGCTGCTGCGCTGCTGCGCAATCACCGTCATGCCCCACACCTGTGGAAGCTGCAGTTTTTTTAAGCCCTCTGACCGGCAGACGGTGCCAGTTTTTTCGAAAACTTTGTGAGTAGTTTATCCAGCGTTTCCTTCCTGACTGATCTCGTTCCATGACCTTGCCTTGCCTTACGGATTATTCCCTCTTGCTTGCTCCTTTGTCTGACGGTTTGGGATTTTGGATTTTGACTCCGTTTTCTGCCTCTCGGTTTAGTTTTCGGCCCCTTTGTCTAGCCCCGGGAATCGACCCTGTTTTTTGCCCCCTTGGATTTACGTCTCAGCCCAGCCACTGGTTTATTCAGCCTGAGTTCCCGGGCTCTCTAGTCTGCCTGGATTTTTTTGTCCAAGAGGACAATAAAGGCTCTCTGTGTTCCTGTCACAGGGGTCAGCTGGTTCCCGGGAGAATTTTGGGGATCAGTCGGCAATCCGACTTCAGCCCCTGTTGGATGCTTCCTCATTAAAAACTGTCTGGATCTCTCCTCCTCTGGATTCTGTGCCTCATCACCAGACTGAGAAGGTTAGTGGGTTTTTATCTAACTCCTTGCAGATCCTGAGTTTTATTCAGCCACTAACTAGTTTTCTTGTTCTCAGTGGTTTCCTGGAAGCTGACGGCTGTTTTTCTGCTCCCTTTTTTCCTGAGTTTTTGAAAAAACCCTTTTTTACTTATCAATTTTGTGTTTTGGCTGAATTTTGGGGGTTCTCTGTCTCGGGTCGTGAAACCACTTGCGTCCACAGTTAAATCCTGTTGGATGTGGTTCGTCCTTCTTGGGGGTATGCTGACATTACCCTGGATACCGTGGCTCTTGGATACATCAAAAAACTTGCTGTTTGGGGTCACAGTGGGGCCAGCAAAACGTGCCCCAACAATTTTGTCCCCTTTTTTTGAAACTCTGGTATGTCACCCATAATGTTGTGTACATTTAAAATTTTTTGAGCAAAACTGTGCTCTTTTCCTGCTAATTAAACCTTCACACTCTGCTCTTACTGGTGCAATTGCAATCAATGAAACTGGCTACAGGCTGGTCCAAGTTAGCCATGAAACCTCCCCCCCAAAAATTTAACAGGTTTTTCAGGTTTCTTTGCCCAAACCCCCTGTATATAAATTTATTATTTTATATATATAATATATATAAAATATATATATAAAAAAACTATAACTCTGTTATAAAAATATATATAAAAAAAAGAGCAGAGTCCGAATAAATAATAATAGTAATTTAATAATAAAAAACTAGAGTAAATGGTTTAAATTTATATATATAAAAGCACAAAGAATCAAATATATAGCGCTAATATAAAAATTAATAGAAGTAAAACTCGGTTCTTAACAATATTTTTTTAATAGATAAAAAAAAAGAAACAACCCTTAAAATGGGGAAAAACTGGTTCGGAAGCAGCCCCTATTAGGAGATGCAAAGTTTATGCACTCAAAATATCCAGATACAGTAAAAAATCTTGCTAAATGGCAGAAAGATTATAATTTTAAAGGATATCTTTCGGTTCCTGCTAGTACCCATTTAGTACAGAGATTGCAACAGAAAGTCAAACTTAACAAAAAATATAAAAAATGGCTTGTTGAAGCTTATAAAAGAAAAGCAGGAAGCCCAAAAAGGCAAGGGTTTTTTAATAGCAGAAGCCAGAGAAGAAGATAACGACGCTCGTGTACTCAGGGGGAGGGGCAGGTAGCTACAACCCCAGGGCGCTGCTGCAGCTGCGATTGCCCTGTGTCACGGTGTGACATTTTGGACTTTGTTTTTTTGGCCTCTTGTGATGTTTTAAATTTTGCTTTGATGTTTCTATGTTTTCTTCTAGTTTCTCTGTTTACTTTAGTTCATAGTTATTCTTGTTCCTTCCCTCCTCTGATTTATTATCTTGCTTGGTTTGTGTTTTCTGTTTATTGTTTATTTATTCTTTTCACTCCTCATCAGCCTTTGTATTTGTTTCACCTGTTCCTCCTGCTTCCCTGCCTCCTTGTCGCACCTGTTCCTTGTTCCTTGATTACCTTGCTTTTTGCCCCCCAAAACAGTATATTATTTGGGTTGGTGTCAGGTTTTTGGTTGCTGGTTTCCCTTTGTAAATCGTCAACCCCTTTCCATGTCCTTGATTTTTAGTTTGTTTTATTTTGCCACGCCTGGAATTTTTTGCCTGGGGAAAAACCTGCAGTGTTTTTGGAGTTTTTGTATTTGGACTCTGGTTCATGCCTGCAGGATTTTTGCATTTTTTGGGTCTTTTGTAAATAAAACCTTTGTTTACAAGATGAATTCATCGAGCTCTTGTTATCACAAAATAAGTGAGGACCCCAAAATTTTAGCCAGACACAAAAAAAAGTTAAGAATTTTTTTGATCCAGGATCAATCGCACCGGTAACCACCAATACGCCGCCAGGGAATTACTATGGGGAAGAGAAGAGGATTAGAGGCTGGAGGCAAATCAGATAAACACTGATAAATCAGCAAAGCCACTAACCTTCTCTGATCCTGTGTGAGAGGGTGGACAAGGGAAAAATGGCTACCCGGGGGGGGAACGGCTACCCCAGAGACCGTTTTAAAAAAGTCTGTGCGAGGCAGGCAGCTGCTTAAGGTTGGATTTCCCGACTGATCCAAAAAAGAGCCGAACTGAATATCCGTGTGAGGCGGGCAGCTTTTTTGATGTCGGATTGCCAAAGATCCAGAGCTTGGACCTTTCAGGTAGAGAGGCGAGGAAAGGGGGTTGGGACAGACAGATATGAGGGCTAGGCAGAGGCAAAAACCCGAGGGCAGAAACAGAGTCGAGAATCCGGGGTTAGAGGCGTCCGTAATGGGTCAGGCAAGAGGGAAAAATCCGAGAAAAAAGGGTTTGGTCATGAAACGAAGGTCAGGCAGGTAAAAACGCCGGATATCTACTCGCTGTGAGGTTTTCAAAAATTGGCACCGTCTGCCTGTCAGAAAGCTGTTTTTAACTGCCAGTTCAACAGGTGTGAGGCATGTTAAAGGTGATTACGCTTGCAGCAAGCGGGGGCCCCAGTGAAGCAGGTGCGTTGATTGCATACAGAGGAAAAGGGGCAGAGTGGAACCAAGCAGGCAGGAACGGGCCCAAAAACCAAAAACAGTACACCCCTTAAAGTCCCGGTTCCAGACGGACCCGAGGCTGATCAGGATGGAGGTGGTGAAAATCCCGGGAATCGGGGTCTTGTGCCAGGATGAACCGTTCCGGGAACCCGGGATCGCTCTGGGGACCGTAGCCCTCCCCAATCCCCCAGGTAGTGGAAAACCCACAGACCCCCCCCCCCCGGTTTAGACCGGAGAATGCGACGGGACAGTGTAGACAGGTCCCCCAGCCGGGGAACCGGGCGGGAGGGGGGGCCCGGAGGCGGGCCCGAGACGGGACTTCACATAGGGTTTGATGCGAGAACATGAAAAGTAGGGTGAAACCCTTCATGGACGGGGTAAAACTGGGGGCAAACAGCCTGGGGGTTTTATAACCTTGGATATGGGAAAAGGACCAACAAAGCGAGGCCCCAAAATTTGCAGGTTTCCACCCGTAGGGAAAAAGGGCCCTTGGAAGACAGCCATACCTTTTTGGCCCACTTTGGTAGTCTGGTGCGGGTGTCCCCCGGCGATTGGCCTTTAGGGGGACTGCAACCTCCGACATCCTGATCAAGGATTCTCTAGCCCTCCTCAAGACCCCGTGGCATTTCAAGGCCGCAGCATGAAGGCCCGGGGTACTTCCGCCTCCTTTTCCTGGACGGTGAAACAACGGTGGCTGAAACCCCCCAAACACAAACTGGAAAGGGGAAAGACCAGTAGCACTAGACGGAAGGGTATTTAGAGCATGTTTTTCCCCAAAGGTAAATTGGTGAGACCAAGTAGTGGGGTCAGACTCACAGAGAATGCGGGCTTGGTCTCCACTTCTTGGTTAGTCCTTTCGGTCTGGCCATCGGACTGCGGAGGAAACCCCGGGAGACGGGACTAATGGAAATCCCCCAGCATGGAGCAGAACTCCTTCCAAAAAGTGAGAGAGGAAAAAATGGGTTTCCTCTGTCCGGGGACAATATTTCAGTGGGCAACCCATGGAGAGGGAAAAACACCTCTCGTGCCAAGACCCCCCCAACTCTTTAGCCGAAGGCATCTTCTCCAGGGGACCAGATGGACCATCTTGGGGAGAGCCTGTCGACAATGGTTAGCGGGGACCGTGAAAACCATTGGAGGTAGGCAAAACCGGCACAAAATCCATGGCGATGTGGGACCAAGGACGGGATGGGGAATGGGCAAAAGGCAGCAACAACCCCAGGGGCGGGCAGCGTGAAGACCTTAGCCTGACAGCATGGGGAACAGGCGGGAAACATAATCCCATAACGTCCTTGGTCAAGGGGGAAACCACCAGAAAGGGGGGGAAAACCCCGAACCAGCCTCAGTGTCCTGCTGACTCCGGGGGTGACAAACCCAGACGAGAGTTGTGGCAGAACTCCAGTACCTGGGAAACGAGGACTTTTCCGGGACAAAGCACCGGCCGGGAGGACATGAAGCCGGAGTAGGAAGATCCTTGGCAGCATTCCTGACTTCTTCTTCAAGCTCCAACATGGCCCCAAGGACAACCCTGACGGACTCCGGAAGTATGAAAATTCATCCTTGCCACTAGTACACACCCCCGGAAACTCCTGCATCCTGGACACGGGGCATCTGGTTTTTTTGCCGTTCTTTTTGATTCCCCGGGTTCTGGAAAAAGACATCGTGAAATTAAAAATGTCCAAAAAAATAGAGCCCCCCCGGGCCCTGTGGGGGGTTAAGGCCGTTTAGCCGTCCTCAGAACTCCAGGTTTTTTTATGGTCCCCGTCCGGGACGAGAAACGGTTCCTTGGGCCCCCTCCAGCCAATGCCTCCATTCCCTTTTGGGGGCCCCCTTGACGGCCAGGAGTTTTCGGTTTCCCCCCAATCATAGTTGCACTCTGCCTGAGATAAGGTCCTGGAAAAAAAAAAAGCACATGGATGAACCGACCCTCGGGGCCCCCTCTGACTCAGGCCCGCCCCCCGATCCCGTGCTAGAGGCATCAACCTCCACAATAAATTGTCTCTCGGGGTTCGGGGGAAACCGTAGAAACAGGAGCCGAAGTGAATAGAGTTTAAAGCCTAACACAGGCTTTTCTCGGCTACCTCATCCCAAAAAAAACCTTGCCGGGGGGGATGTGAGGGGCGTAAAGCGGTTGCTTGCAACCTGGCTGTAGTTCCGGATGAAAGGCCGGTTAGAAATTAGCAAAAATCCCAAAAACCTCTGTAACTGTTTACGGGGTCTGCAGGAGATGGCCACTCTACCACAGCCTAACCTTAGAAGGATCCACGATTACTTGGTTAGAGGGGATGATGAAACCAAGAAACGAAGTGGTGGTGGGTGTGAAATTCACACTTCTCCGCTTTGACAAACAGGTGGTTTTGGAGAAGGTGGAGAAGGACAGCTCGAAAAATGACTCCTATGGGTCTCAAGGTCTTGAGAAAAATAAATTAGAATATCGTCGGGGGTAAATAGAAAACAAACTGACCCCCCCTTTTCCCTCAACACGTCATTTACCAAAAGGACTGGAAAAACTGCAGGTGCATTGGTTAATCCCCAAAAGGCTGACTAGGTATTCATAATGACCAGTGGGTGTTAAAAAGGCGGTTTTTCCACTCATCCCCCCCCCCTAATCTGGACCCCGATGGTAAGCATTTTTTGTCTAGCTTGGTGAAAATCTTGGCTCCCTGTATGTGGTCAAAGGGCAGTATTCATAAGAGGAAGAGGGGAACGATTCTTGACTGTGATATCATTAAGACCCCTGTAATCAATACATGGTCTTAGGGACCCATCTTTTCTTCCCCCCACAAAAAAAAAAAACCCCGGGCCCCGCAGGAGAGGACGAGTGCCTGATAATCCCCACCCCAAAGGGGAAAACCTCCACATATTTTCTCATAGCTTGCTGTTCGGGCCCAGACAGTGAATAGAGAAAAGGCCCCCAGGGGGAAAAGGTACCAGGAAGGAGGTCAATAGCCCCAGTCAAATTTGGGGCCTGTGAGGTGGGGGAGTGGTAGCCCGAAGACTTGTTAAAAAACCTCTCTCAGAGAGTGATATTGGGGAGGGGAACCTTGGGGCAAGTCGGGTAAGTCTCCTCCCCCCATGGCATTCTCCCGGAACAACATGAGTACTGGCTGAAGATAAACAAGTAGCGGAACAAGTCCTAGGCCCCCGGCCCAAAATTTCGTTGGCCTTCCAATCTATATGGGGGTTTTGGGTTTCGTGAGCCATGAGGCTCCCCAAAAAAAAGGGCGAATTGGGGGAGTTAATGACCATGAACGAAATTTTCCCCTGATTGATTTCACCTAGGGGTAAGACTGACCTTTTTCCGTCCGTTAAAAAAAAAATTGTTCATGCTGTGGGCCATCCAGGGGGCCAGAACCTTTTGAGTGTTCAGACATCGGGAAAAGTCTTATGCCGGGCCTTTTTGGCGAATGTTTCGTCCAAAAAACTCTGTGTCGGCCCCAGAATCAATAAAAACAGAAACCTGATGAGTAGCAGAGGGGAACAGCGGGGAATATTAGCAGGGAAAGTACATGAGGAGACAGACAGGGTTTGGCCCCAATAGAGTTCTCCTCACCTCTATTGAGCCTGTACTTTTACTGGACCCTTAGAGGCCCCCAAATTTTGGCCCCCACAAATAGAAAAAAATTAAATTTTTCTTCGAGGGGAAACTCCTCCAGAGTAGTCTTAGTCCCCCCCAGTTGCATGGGTTCAGAACAGATTTTGTGTTATTTCGGGGGGGGAATGACTTTATGGCCCCCGGGACGGTGAACAGAGTCCGGGTTAGGGAGGTCCCAAACCCCCTCTGCGGGTCTCCCCTTCCTCTCTCACGGAGCCGAAGATCAATACGACGGGGGCAAGGTCCTCCAGATCTGAAAGAGATGTGGGATAATCCCTGGTTGGCCAACTCGCCTTTAATTTTTGTTTAACCCCTGCATGAAGGCAAACCATCAGAGCCTGCTCATTCCAGCAACTGTCAGCTGCCCAAAAAATGAAAGTCGATGATGAATGAAGTAAAAGACCTCTCTCCCTGCCTTAAAGACAGCAAACCCCTGGCAGCCTCACGGCTGGGGAGAATGGGATCTAAACAAACCCTTTTAAAAAGTTCCTTGGCAAAAGGCCAGCGTAGGAAGCACAGGCAACTGAGTTATTTTTGCCATTCAGCAGTGCCCCCTTGTTTTGGCTTTTCCCGGATAACCCCAAAAAAAAAAAAAAAGAGATCAAATAGGCCCCCCTGGAACGCTCTGTAGGAAAAAAAAGGAGGGTTGCAGTTCAAAAAAGTATTCTCACATTGTGTCAGGGGAAGTCACGACCAACTGATCAGAGTCACCTTTAAATAGTTCGGGAGGGGTTTTAATCTAGGCTCCTTAACTAAAGCAGGCGGTGCAGGCAGACTAGTGGAAACTGGAGGTGAGGAAACTTGGCTAACACCTGGAGACATGGTACGTAGCATGGAAATAATCTCACTCAATGCCGGGAATCGAGACGGGAAATGGAATTCTCAACACTAGCGCGCCCTTGTTGGTGGCAATGGGTCCATTTTTTGGCCAGATTTTTTTATCACGGCTTAAGACTGAGGAACCAGAATTTTAGCCAGACACAAAAAAAAAGTCAAGAAATTTTATTTAATCCAGGATCAATCGCCCCCGGTAACACCACCAATACGCCGCCAGGAATTACTAGGGGTAGAGAAGAGGATTAGAGGCTGGGGGCAAATCAGATAACACTGATAAATCAGCAAAGCCACTAACCTTTTCCTTGATCTTGTGTGAGAGTGTGGACAAGGAAATGGCTGCTCCGAGGGAGGAAACGGCTGATCCAGAGAGCCGGTATAGAATGTCCGTGCGAGGGGGGAAGAAGCTGCTTAATGTCGGATTCCGGACTGATCCCCAAAAGAGCCGAACTGAATATCCGTGTGAGGCGGGCAGCTTATTCGTTTTTTGTCGGATTGCCGACAGATCCAGGGGCTTGGACTTTCAGGTAGAGAGGCGAGACAGGCAGGTTTTAGGACAGAACGATCTGAGGGCTAGGCAGAGGCAAAAAAATCCGAGGGCAGAAACAGAGGTTTGAGAATCCAGGGCTAGAGGCGTCCATAATGGGTCAGGCAAGAGGGAAAAATCCGAAAAATAGGCCTTTGGTCATGAAAACGAGGTCAGGCAGGTAAAAAACGCCCGGGGATATCTACTCGCTGTGAGGCTTTCAAAAAATTTTGGCACCGTCTGCCTGTCAGAAGCTGTATTTAACTGCAGTTCAACAGGTGTGAGGCATGAAGGTGATTACGCTGCAGCAGCGCAGCCGGCCAGTGAAGCAGGTGCGTTGATTGCATGCAGAGGAACAGGGCAGAGTGGAACCAAGCAGGCAGACGGGCCAGAATCATAACACTTGTCTGCACTTTGGTCCGACCCAAAACTACATCGTGACACCCTGAACCCTTAGCGCCAGTATAACAGATAATCCACGACTCGCGGTATTCTGAGAAATGTTAGAAGGAGAGTTTAGACAGAGAGCAGATTATACCATCATTAACCAGACTAAACAGAAAATAGGGGAGCCAATTATTGAGTACAGAATAACAATAGAAGTGTTAAAAAAGGAATAGTGGACTGCAACACAATAATGCTGATGACAGTCCCTATCAACAGCTGTTAAAAAATGCCCTCCAGGCGCTTTGTCTGAGATTCTTAACTGGGTCACAAAACATAATATTGATCTACCCACCTGCTCGGTTAGCAGTTGGCAGAACTGGGCAATGCATGCCTAAAAGGTGGTCAGTGGAAAGAAAAAACAACCCCCTACTGATACCTTCTATGCTGAAGATGAAATATTTTATGCAGGACTAGTAAGTAGGGAGAGGGGTAGAATCAGAGGAAGAGGAGGTGACAATGACGCATGTTGGTCCTGTAGACAACATGGACACTGGGCTAAAAACTGTCCAACTGGACAACCCAGTCAACAATGCCTAGATAAGGGAGAACAGAATGTTGTTAAAGAAGAAAAAGGGGAAGTTGATGAGAACGAGGAGATGAGACATTGCAGCAGCATACATGGATAAGCTGGGATCCTCTCCAAGGGCAACAGTATATGTCAGTCTACATGAGATACTAACAACTTCACCTACTGGTATAATATAAAGATCTGAGTAAATATGTGAAACAAACTGACTAATACAATGATGAAAGTTTTTCAACAGGTGATGCTCATCCAGGAGGAAGAGAGTGGGATGCAGTGTTCCTAGGAAATACAGCTCATTTATTAACAATAAATGTTTCTCAGATAGGTGGAAGCTGCAGAAATAACATCACACTGTGTGGAAGTTTTGCTGACTAATCATAGGCTGGATCCATGAAACAGTATGAGCACAGACCGAATACGGCACAAGACCAAAAGACCAAGGTTCTGACTGACTTATGAACCTCACTGACCTGACAATGATAACCTGACACTTCTCCAGACTGGACGGACCCAACAGACAACACCTTCAAGGTGGACCCCACTAAGGCCACCTTATTGGTAGATAAAAAAGAATTGAAGCTTTCAAAACAGACCTAGTGGAAACAAAAGGGGTTATGAGAAAATAAGGTGCATTTTAAGAATATAAAAGTAAAATGATATTCAGATTTTTGCAAATGAAATTGCTCTGATAGAGAAGTAAGTAAAAATTTATTTGTATAGCATATTTCAGCGGCAGGGCAATTCAAAGTGCTTTACATTATAAAAACACAAAATCCTAAAAACCATCAAGCGGATATTCATGACAGTCATAGGGGAAAAGTTGTCTGTGTGTGAATGGGAAAGACTGATTTCATTATTGAGCGTCTTTGAGGGACCTTAAAAGCGCTAATAAAGTTCTGATGCTCTGATGATCATTGCCAAATGTCTATCTCAATAAGGTTTCCATAATTTTTCCAAAATCATATAACAATTGCAAAGGTTCTACCTGTATTGAAATACTGATAAGCATAAGAAAGCTCATAGACCTGTCTTCAATTTTTCACAATTCTTTTACAACCAGGGTAATCAAACTTTTATGTAAACGATGTCTGTCCATTTTGTCTGTTTTTGTAAAATTAATGTCTGTTTCATGTTATGTAAAAATTAGGGTATATGTGCACGATAATAATTAATGACAACAAGAGCAGGTCTGATCCTCAACAGTACCATAATAATATTAGGTAATTTCTTTATGGTAAAACAAAAGGATTTTAACAGATGTTTGGACTTTTTCCAGTCAGGTTCAGAATGATCAAATTAGACTCAAATTTAACACAAGATGAAATGTACCTTAACAGAATTACTGGACTGGACTGAAATGGAGAAAACTTGAGTTAATTGAAACAAACTTTAGTTACTTGAAATAAATATAAAGTGTAATTAAAAGGGAAGAACTATAGCTGACTGAAACTGTACGGTGTGTTGCGTAAGACAAACTAAGATTATAAGACATAACATGCTCATTATTTTTGTGTTCATCAATTTTATTAAGCCCTCTAAACTGATGAGGAGTGAGTTTTTTTCAGAACTAATGAAACCTAAACTAAACCAAGCATTATTAAAATAGCAACTAACAAAAATAGTGACCTCATTCTTAAATATAATGAGGACTTACTGCATTAAAAAAGAATGCTAGATTAGAATAGATGCATATAAATCAAGCTAGATTAGAATAGATCATTCAGAGCTGTTATATTCTTGCTGATGAATACCATAAAAATTGTTATGGAACCAGATGATTACAAGAGAGCAACTTTATCATGGCCAAACAGAAACATTTGTGGGGAATATCCAATGTCCTTCGACCTGATTTTAATTTTATTTAACCCTATCTATCATGACACTATACAGGTTTTATTAACATCTTGGACGGGACATATTATGTGTAGAAAGAAATAAAAAAAAAAAGGTATAATTGGTAGCACAACGGAAAAATGCAGAGTTATTACTGAAATTATTAAATGCTGTGCTGTTACCAGCTAAATTGAGTGTAAATGTGAAGGGATTACTAGATGCTCTGAAGGAAAGCCTATATTACCGAAATCAATGTTCCACTGGGCTGCAAATGTGAGCCATGGGCAGAGCCATGTCTCAACACGGGGGATGATTGGCCTAGTGAACAAACGATTCACTACATATGGATTTAATACTTATCAAAAAAAATTTTGTGCATCTTCTTTGATATGTCTGGAACATAACCCCCAAGGAAATCTTTCCTTGTAAATGACCACATGCTATAACAGTGGCAAAAGGAGCTATGTACATTTGGAATTCCAAGAAGAATTAATAGTGATAATGGAACAGATTTTGTTAACAAAGTCATACAAGAACTTGGTAAATGTTTTAAGATTGACCTGAAAACACATTGTAGCTTCCACCCCCAGAGTGCAGGGTTGATAGAGAGAACGAATGGGACAGTTAAAAGTAAGCTTAGAAAGACAATGGAAGAAACAAAAAGAAATTGGGTTGAATGTTTAGATATAGCAAAACTTAATATGAGGATAACCCCATCAGGTCAGGGTGGACTAACACCTTTTGAAATAATATATGGCACAGTCAGATTCAGTTATTTATTCAAATTGGATAAAAAGTTTTTCTGTCTAAGGAAAGGAAACCCAGCAGATTGCATCCAGTCAGTGACTTGCACCATTCACTCATACATGGCAGACCTTATTATATCCCTGATCTACAAAAAGACCTAAAAGATCCACAACAAGATGCGACGTTAGCAGACTACATGAGGAAGATTTTACAGTCTAGAGACATACAAAATGTTAATTATCTGCCAAATGATGTTTCTGAAGCCCTACAGGTTCCTGGTGACCATTACGAAGGAAATGTGGTCTGATCCAAAGTGAGAGGCTCAATTCCAAGTGTTATTGACAACTCCTACTGCTGTGAAAATCCAAGAGAGGGCTACTTGGATACACAAAGCACACTGGTGAGCCTGTCAGTCTTTCCACCCACAGGCTAGGAAGTGACAAAGTCTGACTACAAAGGGGTTGTCGCCATCTAGAGGAGGCTTCGTCTCAACGTCAGTGAAGAAACCAACGATCCTTCCTAGCCCTTAGGGGTGAGAGAGAGACAAACAGGTAAATCTAAAGGAAAGATGTTGTTGAAACATTTAGTTCTTTTTTATCACATGTGCCCTAATTATGTTAATAATATGCCAGAAATTTCCACAATCTCATGATCTCCAGAAATTAAAGAGGTGGATAAATGAAGATGTCCATGGAATGTTTATACAAGATATAAATTACTTGTATGAAACTAACAGCTGGTACCAATATGCAAAAATTGTAACCAAGTCCAGGAACATTTCTGGTTATGTATGCACTGAACTTCCTATCTCACTAGGCCAGTACCAGCACCAAGGGATGAGTGTTTTATCAGAAACAGCGTTTCTGGTGTCAGTACCAGTTTCCGCGTGGTAATGGGTAATGCAACATTTTACAACTGTGATGTTACAGAGTTTAAACAGTTTAATGTTACAACCCCTGTGTCCAACTATGTTGAGCTTCTTGCAGGTTCCCATTTTTCTCATTGTGTCATAGACACAGGTTCCATCCTAGTGGGGACGACTTACTATTATTCTTTCCACCAAGCTGGGCCAGGGGGAAAGGTCCATGATCTAAAGGGCACTTATGCAATAGATGAATTTCACTGGATGTGTGGAACTGCCATTTATTTGCAGTTGCCTCCAAGTTGGAGTGGTGTTTATGCACCTGTTTATGTCACTGATCACACTTATGTCATTTCAGTTCAACCTTCCCTAAATAGGAGTAAGAGAGAACTCATCCGTGTGAAGCCACATGACAGTGTGTGGGGCTCAGACGTGCCGAATGAATTCAAGCATTGGACAGATGGACAGAAGATTTTAATGAGTTTGTTCCCCTGGGTAGGCAGAGAAAAATACCTTGAGACTGGAAACTATAGATTATCGACTGGGATATTCGTTAATGCAACCACAAAAGCTCTTACAGGACTGTCCACAGAGGTCGGAGCTCTTCGAACCCGTGGTGTTGCAGAACAGGATGATGTTGGACCTGCTGACGGCCTTGGTGGTGGCTTTGGGGTGTCCGATCTGCAGTGGTCGGGGTGGCGTTGCGCAGGGTGGTGGGTGGCTGTGTGACGGGATGGGGGGTTTGGCAGTCGTGGCAGTGGTCCACCCGGGGCTCCAACCTATGGCTCCAAACTCCTCTGTGTCTGACTAGGGAGCCTGGGGGACAGGTCTGTGGCTCCTCCTATTGAATATTCTTCTGGAGAAACCTTATATACAAGCGCACTCACACATACATCACCTGAAGTTTGGATTCAGGTGTTTACAGATATATCTTCTTTCTTTCTCTCTTTCTGCTGGTGTAGAAGCAGATGTCAAGGGTATCTTGTATTCTCTTTATCCTTCTTTCTCTTCTCTATTCTTATCTCCTCTCCCTTTAAAATTTTTGCCCCACCTCTCTACCTTTCTTTCTTTTTACCCCTTCTGTTTGTTGTCACCATGTCCATCGCATTTGAAATAATCCCAAAGCAATTCCTAATTAAGTTTTTATATGTGTCAAGCAAAACATTATAGAGAAAGCCGTAATGCTTTTAACAGTTATTTTACTGCCTAGTTCCTAGAAATGATTAGGTAGCACCACAAAGGGGCACCTTTTCCCTTTTCTTTTGTTGGTACAACTTCTACTACTTTTTATGCATAAAAAAGACATAATTTCAGTACCATGGAGACCTGGGTTTATATGGTCAATGTGAGTATGCAAAATAAAGAAAAAGTGTGGAATCCTCTATCGGTGTGTTCTGTTGATTCGGGTTAGAGAGGCTAACCACCTGTTGCTAACTCCTACATCTTCGTACTACACCAGTACATGCTCCACTAGTGAAAGTAAATCTTTTGGATCGATTTTAAGATTCTTTTGATGGTTTTTAAATGTTTTAATGGTCTTGGGCCTCCCTATCTCACAGAGCTGCTTTTACCTTGTGAAACTTCGTGGACCCCGAGGTCCTCTAGCACTTGTCTATTGACAGTCCCAAGGGTCAGAACATACACTTACGAAGAGGATTCTTTCTATTATTATGGCCTGCGACTTTGTAATAGCACCCGAGTGCCATGGAAAATGTCACTGTTTTTAGGAGTAAGCTCAAGAGCCTTCTTTTTAGCGGTGTTTCCTGTCCTGGCTCCTCTGTGCTTAGTCCATACATTTTACATGCAGGGTTTTTTTTCATTTTGGTGGGACAATGGGTTTACTATTTTAACGCTGTTGAGCACTTTGACCTGCCTATAGTATGAAGGGTGCTTTATAAATAAAATTTATTTAATTGATTGAATTAGTCTCCCTTTTCAGCTCCCTGCTTTCACTCTGTCTCACCTGCTCCACATCTACCCTGATTGCCACACATCTGCATCCAATATCATATAACTTACATAACCTCCTCAGTATATATAGTGCTTTACTCACATTGTTCTCTGCAGGATCCTCCCGTCTTCAAGCCTATGTTTCCTCCTGTGTTCTTCGTCCTGTTTTCTTTGTTCCTCCCTGTAAGTTCTCAGTATTTATTGAATAAATTATCCTGTTCATCCCATGGTTCTGTCTGCGTTTTTGTCCTACTCCACACCCACACAGCCTGACAATATTCATATATTGTTAATGTATACATGTGTTTGCTTTGATATTGTAGCGTTGCTTCCCCCAGTACTGTGGCGCTCGGGTTATGCAGTTTAATACATGCTTAAAGGTTGTTATTTTCAAAAATTACTTTCATATTTAAGTTTCACTGGAATGCATACTTTAATTTATGGAGATGTAACATGTTTTAAATATATTTAAAACAGGTTTTTAAAACAAAATTTGTGTATTAAAATATATGATTAATAGATCAATTATTTATTAAGTCTCATACTTAACTCATATTTGACTTAAGGACCTTCTTGCTGCAAGACAACAGTGCAACCAACTGCGCCACCGTGCAGCCCAGTAATTATTTTATTCTGTCATTTATTTATTTCTGTATGTATTCATAACAATGGCATGATTAGGCCTCCACAGTTATCAGCACCACACGTTAACCTAATTTTTACACTGTATCTGTATATTTCTTAACCTGCACAGCTACCACAACAATTATATTCCCCCATGGGGCATGATTAAGCCATCGTTCCTGCTATCAATAAATATGACAGCGTGTATTTGGATTTGTAGAGTGTCTCTTTGTGCCACTTTTTGAATGTGATATTAATGGGTTTTCAACTTCTGCATTCATTCCTTTGATGTGTGTTTGGACAGAGTTTAACAATTTCTCAGAGCACTGGGTCCAGTTTGTCAGAGAGGGGGAGAATCTCTGGGCAACAGTCAGATAAAATAGCAGGTTCCGGTCCAACAAACCAAATAAAACACTGATGTTTCTGCTCACCTCCTGAAGGACATGGCTCTGTTTGTTTCTACTGTTTTTTCAAATAAATGATTAATCCACTCCTCAGGCTTTTCACACTCACATGCTTGCACAGACACACTGCAGTGCTACTGATTACTGTATTAAGAACAAGGCTGAATTTATTTTATCATGGTTTGAAACTGATGTTGTACATTGCAAAAGTAAGGCACATAAAATTAACAAATTAAACAGAAATATTTACTCAGTTGCTATGTTTATGATAATGAATACTAACCTGGCTCTAGTTTGGATTTAATAAATTGGGGAGATTCACCATAAATTCTTTAAATAAACTTAATTCTTTACTGCTCTAAACTGAAACAAAGGTGTTTCAAGAAATAAAATAGTGTGGGAAGAAATAAATTGACAGGCAGTCCTGATAAGTGGGGAAGCCAATTAATATCTCCTACATAAACTGACAAATAAATAGTATTTATGATTTACTCAGTTTTATCAGCAAACAACCCTTTGCTGATCTTGGAATGAGCAAGACTCTCTTGGGTTCAGATCCCTTTTGCATGGTCTGCATTTTTCTGCAGACCTACACCTCACTTAAGAGCAGTTTTTGAGGCATGTTTGGTTAGGTGACAGCTAACTAGTTGTAGGGGGTTGGGATTAAATCCAAATAAGATTTTCTGTTGGTATGTTTTGATTTGGTGCATGGCTTAAATTGTTTTGTTACATTTGGTAGTGATGCATGTTTTGAATTTATTGCAAGTACGTGTTTAGCCCTTCAAACATAATGAGGGGCTGACACGGTGATTCAGAATTTAGAACAGTGGTCTTGCAGCAAGAAGGTCACAGGTACATATCCCATTCTGGGATCTTTCGGCATGGAGTTTGCATGTTCTCCCCATTTTCTCCTGGCATTTCAGGTTCCAGCTTCCTCCCACAGTCCAAAAACATGACTGCTAATTGATCTCTCTAAATTTCCCTTAGATATTAGTGTGGGAGTGTGTGCGTGTGTTTGTGTTTGTGTGTGTGTGTTTTTGTTATTGCAGCTGAGTGTCCTCAATCAGCCGCAAATTTCACCAGCCAGGTACATACATTCCAATTAATCTTAATCATTGAACAGTGCAGCCAGATTCTGTTATTTATTCAAATTGGATAAAAAGTTTTTCTATCTAAGGAAAGGAAACCCAGCAGATTGCATCCAGTCGGTGACTTGCAGCATTCACTCCTCCCGGATGAACATGTAGAGACAGTGGACAGTCACTGGCGTTGACTTTGCAGCAATCCGTCATACTGAGCATGGATGTAGCGACAGTGGAGAGGAAAAACTTCCTTTTAACAGGAAGAAACCTCCAGCAGAACCAGGCTCAGTGTGAGCGGCCATCTGCCACGACCGACTGGGGGTTAGAGAGAACAGAGCAGAGACACAAAGAGAACAAAGAAGCACTGATCCAGGAGTACTTTCTATGGGAAGGAAAAGGTAAATGTTAATGGATGTAGCTCCTTTAGTCGTTTCACCTAGAAAGAAGGAACAGATGAACCTTCACACTCTGCTCTTACTGGTGCAATGTGCAATCAATGAAGACTGGCTACCAGGCTGGTCCAATTTAGCCATGAAACCTCCCACACTAAAATGACAGGTGTTTCAGTTTCATTGTCCAACCCCTGTAAATCTACATATAAATGTTAAGTTCTGCAATATTTTTTCTGAAACCATCTTAGTGCTGCTGCCTTTGGGTTGATCGGTGGCTACTGCAGTTGAATTTTCCTATTGGTTCAAACTGTACAGTTTGGTACATTTTTTTGTAATAGCAACACTTTTGGGTATAAAACCATCTCGCTCAGACAAAATCCCTGTAACGAGTTAGGAGTTGGAATTGCAAGCATTGATCATAGCGTTTTAATTTTTTTTATACTATAATAGAATTTTTTTATCAAAGTGGGAGGAAAATTAACTCCAATAAGAGAAAAAATCCGGACTTTGTCTTTTTTTAAGTTTTTTTTTAAAAAAGGCACTTTTTTTTCTGCGTTTGAAGACCCTGTCACTGACCGAATCAGTGAAAAAGAGGCCCAGAAAAAACATGCAGACAGTATTTAAACAGTAGTGGGGGGTTACCTCAGCTTCAAAGAGTTTAACTTTATGGGCCCCAAAAACCCCCCCAGGACAGATATAAGACAATCATGAATGAAGACCCCATCTGGCCCCCCCTTAGGGGGGTGACCAAAATCATCATTCAAACAAATGGCAAAGGGGGCCATCTGCTTAAAGAAGACAGAACACTATTCAAAACACATAGGTCAGAGGAGAGAGGTTTTAATGAAAGTTCACAACAATTTGGAATATTTGGGGAGCACTAAATGAAGAATTTCCATAACAACTCCTTTTTTGATTACAAGATAATCACAACTAAAAGGAAATTTCTTCATAACCATCCCCAAGATTTAAAAATCAAAGTAAAACCAAAAAAAAAAGACAACACTTTAAAAAATAAACATCAAAAAAATCAAAAATAAAAATAAAAAATGACTCCAATCTTTATTACCAAAGATGTCCAAACCCCCATAACGACCCAGGACCAAATTCCAAGAGAAGCCATATTTTCATTGTCGAGCCGTCAGCAACTCCCAAATTTTATCTTTTCCCGGGAAAAAGTAACAAGAACCCGGTTTAAATTTACCTACCTGGCCATTCAATTTACTTCCATTCCCCGGTAAGGCTGTAAGATTAAGAGTTAAACACAAAGATCCTGAAAGGGTATAAGAATCAGTTCTGATAGGACATGACTCAAAATTTTGTCTGTTAGTTAATGCACATGAAACAGATTAAATATTTTTTTGCAACCCCTCTGTCTTTCCCAAGGAAACAAGGTGTGTTTTCCTCCTGTGCAATACAAAAATTAAAATCTTATTAATTCCTATTACCCCAAAAAAATCTATGAAGAATTTCCTGTAGCAGCACATATTAAAAATTAGTCTCACTAGAAAATCTACTAACATTTCTGCTTTCCCTTACAATGTAATTCCCCCACCCAAGGAAAAAAACCTCCACCAGCGGTTATGTTGCCAATCTGGAAAAAAAGTAGTTAGAATAGAAGCAGTTTAAATAGGAACAGGTACCAAAATGGTTGATCATTAATAGCACGTGGAATCAAACAAAAAAACATAACAAGTGTCCATTTCTTATTTCCCCCACAGTTTGATGCATCAGTTTTGCCCCCAGACTTTATCAGTATGATCATGGTAGTCAAAAAAAGTGATGAATCTTCTCTTCGAATCAGCTGATGAGTATTATTAGCATAATTACTCAATTTAGTCACACATTGTCTTAGCTGTACTTTTCCCCAAAAAAACCACAGGAGTAATAAAAAAACTTGCAATAACCCAATCATCAGCATCAGAACAGATCATCTTCCCTATAGCTGCAATTTTGACCTTGAAGTAGAATGTCCTTTCTTCTGGTACTGAAAAAAAAATAAATCATAATCAAAAATTTTTAAAAATCCTGCTGCCTCTCCCAGAGTGGCTTTTTGCGCTTGAGCTCCCGGGTTACCAAAATAGTACAGGTGGGGGGGGTCGTAGGAAACTTTAGGCGGGGGTTCAGAACCAGGATGCTGCTCAGGTGGTTTTTCCCATGAACACCTTTTCCAGTGTAGCATAGACCCAGGTGTCACGTTCTGCTACCTTGACAACGTTGTAGGATCTGATATGGGCCATTGCAGCATCTGGACTTCAACTGTGTTCCCCTGGAATCAAGGAGTGGACTTTGGAAGTGGCTGTTTTCAGTAATGCAGCTTTCGCAATTTTGGGGAACTTGAAAAAGCACAGGTGACAGGTTTTAAACAGTAAAAAACCCCCTCTCCTCACACAAAGATGTGGGGAAGGCAGAGATCTTAGCAATATCCCCATGCCCAATGTAGGAAACCTGTCAAACAGCACTTCAAAAAGCCTCGATCATAAATAAAACCAATAAGCAGAAAACCTTCACAACCCTTGGCTAATTTTTTTATTTAAAAGCCCTTCCCCCAGCCTAGGTGCTTTTAATTACATGAACTTCATCCCAAAACATCCAGCAAAACAAAAAAAAATTATCTTCTCACTCCACCTAGTATACTAGCAGTGACCATCAGCTAATATTCTGAATATAAAAAAAATGTGACATATGATGTTTGAGGAAGCCCTGATTACAGGTCATTATTTCCATAGTTTTAGAATACCCAAAAAAATTTTCAAAAAAGGGTTTAATCTGTGGAGATGTAAAATTTCACAAAAAAATCAACACCATACTTTTTCAGACAGGTTTTAAGAATGTGATCTTAAGAAACTATGCACCATTTATAAACAAAGTACAACGTCTCTTTCGCATTGTCACTAAGTCCTCACTGGGGTATGAGCTACCCTTTTTTCCCATGAGTGCTAAAACTTTAGTAATTCATTCTGACATTCCCCTCTTTTCTGGCGCAGGGTCCAAAACCCATGCGACAATCCAGCAAAAAAGTAATAAAAAACTTCTAGTCACCCCAGGATCACATCACATAAAAACCACAGAAATTAATTCTGACAAAAGTGACACTATGAAATTTCCAAACGCAAAATAAATAAAAAAAATCCAAAATGTTTTAACCGTAATTCAGTTCCATTAACAACAAAACGCAAACTTCAGGAAAAATGTTGTGCAAAAATTATCAATGTCTTCACTTAGAAATAAGTCACATATCATCCTGATTTTGTCTTGTATGAAGATGAGTATTAGAATAATGGACATCCAATGTAATTTGGATGCATAAAAAACTCTACAAAGTTAATTTTAAAAAAAAATTCTCACCCAGTATGAAGTCATGACTTAGATTCTTTATCAAAATATTTCCCTTACTTTTAGCATTACTTAAACTGTCAGCTAGCTTAATGGCACCAGGGAAAACCTTCAACCTAATAAATCCACCAATGATCCTTCATGCAAAACTTTTCCCAGTAGTTTAAAAATTAATTTACCCTTTTTTGTAAAACACATAAATCAAAAGGTCATGCTAATCCTTAATTACCCCTTATAAAAAAAACCATGTTAAGGCAACCAACACTACAAGCATTTTTTGTTCTCATTGTCTCTTAAACAGTGTTAAAACCCCAGGAAGGGAAGGTGCTGAGCATTACCATGAAAGCAAAGACATGAACAAAAGCTGATATAGGCAGTCAGGGCGATCTAGCCTCTTATGGGCAGCTTATAGGCAGGACCCACAGTTTCTTCATTCCAACAAAAAAATCTTAATGTACCTTAAACTGCCAAAAACTGTTAACAACCACCCTCAAAAAGCGGGCCAATTCTCCTGAAAACCGGAGGGTAAATCAATCTGGGATTTAGAAAAAATTCTAAACATGCATTTGGAATGGGGGCAAAAAAAACATACAAAAAAAATTCAGTCCAACAAAAAAAAACAAAAAACCAAAGACAAACAAATGGCCAAATTTGAAGCTTCAAGAATTCAAAGAAATTTTTTAACAATCTCTTTTCAAATATGTTTTTTTCAGCCATATCTCTTAATGCTGTAATTGATCAATTTTATTATGACAATCTTCAGGATCCTTTTTAAAATGAGTGCACATAGTCCAAAAATATCTCAAACTATCTTAGAACCCCCGCAACAGTTTTCTCTAAAATGAATCCAAATTTATTGATGCTGAAAAACCCTTTGCCAATTTTTATACTGTAACTCTGTAATAATAAAAACTACAATCCTGAGAGTTATTGTTATAATTCTCTTTTTTTTTTTTTTTTCCTATTTTGATCCCAGCTGTATTCAAGAATTTCTCCTGCTCGGTTTAAATGCAAAGAAGGGTTTTTAAAGTCGGCATTGACATCTTATGGCATACCCAAAAAAAAACCCAAAACTGAAGTGTTAAACTTAAAACCAGAAATTTAGAAAAAGAAGCTTGACTCCAAACTTGGACTTTTTCCCCACATAAGTTTCAAAAGGAGAAACCCAACATCATTTTCTTTAATTTTGGGCTATTTTCAATTTTTTAGAGTTGGGGGGAAAAATTATTACTAGAACCCCTCTTTAATTTATCTAAATGCTGATAAATTTTTAAAATTTTATTCCTTAGTAATCTGAATTAAAACCCCCTGTACCCCTTTGTACTCCCAAATATTTTTTAATCTTTAAAAAAACCCAAAAATCAAACAAGGAGTCTGTAGTTTGAGCCAACAAATCCTTTAAAGTGTTATGAGAGCCTTTATTTCTTTTTTTTTTTCCTAAAATAAAGGGATTTTACTTCTCTTTATTTCCATTATAAAGAATCCTAGCCTTGGCTCCAAAAAAAAACTCTTCAGCCCCCCCAATCTGTTTTCCCCCCGGTAAAAATTTTTGAGTATTATTGCATTTCAAAAAACCAAAATGACTGGAACTCATCATTGGGTTTGGTCTGTTTTAATAGGAATCGGTTTACCTTTAATTAAGTATTATAATTTTATGGACCCAAAAAACTTTTTGGCTCACGGGCTTCAAGAATCCAGTAAAACCACAGGTTGAGTACTGCTGCATTAAAAAAAATGATGCTAGCTTGATTGAAGGATTGGCTAAATATCCCCAGACCTGTTAGTGTATTATTTCTACTTGGAAAAATAATCAGATAAAAAAAAAAACCTTTTTTTTTTTCACAGCTCCTAATTTACCTCAGACCATATTTGGCTCCTAAACCCAGTTCATAAGAAGCTTCAGACAAACCTTATGCTAAAAAAAAAAAAAAAAACCCCAGCCTAAAAAAAAAAAACAAAAAAAAGATCTGTTTTTTTTTAAAATAAGGAAAAGCATGCTTTAAAAAATTGGGTACTGTGGTGGAAAAAAATTCCCAGTCCCGAAGGCCTTTTTTCTATGCAGAGTCTTTTAAGGAACATCAGATTTGTTCATTTTTTTTTTTTTTTTGGTGGGACCACTGTCCAATCAGATTTTTTTTTACCTTCCAAAAAAAAACCTCAATTCTTTCCATTCATCAGGTACTCCAGGGGCCCTAATTTTTTTTTTTTTTTTACAGGGAAAACTGGTTTTCCACAATGGGAAATTTGGGACAGGGTACCAAATTACCCCGTTTTAAGGAGGGATCAAAAAAGGACGAATCCCCTCCAAAGCTTCCTGTTCAATAAGTATTGGTTTTCTGACATGGCCTTAGTTTTTTTTAGGAATAAACACCAATAGCTCACAATCTTGATAAAGACCCCAACATCATATTTTTTGAGCAGGCCCACAATGAATTTTGGCAGCTTCGCCAAGATCTGCGTCCGCAGAAGAAGCAGTAGCTAAAAACAAATGTGAATGTGAAATCAGTTGCACTGTACGATTACAGGAAACAACAGGGGACAATGTCCTTTTTTAAAACATTTTTGAGAAAAGGAGACACAAACACATATGGGACGTCTGTCTCCCTCCAATCTGTGGCAAGGAGACAACGCCTAACAAAAAACCCCACATCCTTCCATTCCATATTTTCAGACTTGGCCAATGATACATGCGGTACCAGACCAGAAAATTGAAAGAAATGCAGCTGATTAGAGGTCAAAGTCACAGATAAAGCTGCTGTGTGATCATTCCAGTACATGTCAGAGAGGTGCACTCTCTCATTTGTAATTTTGTACCAACTGTCCTCATAATCAAAATCAGGTCTTTCAGATACATGTGAAGTACAATGCAGATCATCTGCATCCATTATTTCAATGTTAGGTGTCACAGCATTTACTGCCAATGTGACAAAATGTTGAGGTACTGGACCAACTGGAAGCTTCCACTGATATGCATATAAGCGTCGATCTGGGGCCCAATGTACTGCAGTGTAGTCATAGTCAAAGTCGTTCTGCGTGTGAACTGTCAGTCCATCAGGTTTAAAATAAAAAGCAAAATTCAATGGGGCACATCAAATTCTTCCCAACCCAAATTTTAAAAGGACACAAAGGAGACACCAAAAAAGAATGTTTTAAAATGCCCAACCTTGGGAGTGGAACACTTTGGAGGAACAGAAAAACTTTCCCCAAAATGTTTTACCCCAAGCAGAGACAGAATGAACATAACGACCACTCAGTTTTGGCTGCTTTTTGATACATTTAGCTGATAAAAACAGTGTGGGTTTTTTCGCTCCTTTAACTTACAACAAAAGAATTTTTTTCACCCATCATAGGAAAAAATAGGCATTTTTTTTAAAAGCAGGGTAAAAATTATGGAGATATGTGCCTGGTAAAAAAAAGAGGCACCTTCTAAGTGTAATATGGCCTCTGTAAGCAACCAATGTGAATCAGTATCATCATGCAACTGTGTGGGGTGTGTGGTGAAAAACCTCACGCTCCTTAAAAAGACCCCCCCCTCAAGGCGGATGCCACCCCGATCCAGAGTCCCAAACCTCCCCCCTTTGTCAGTTACCGTTGTTAGGCCGCTGCAGTTTCTCCGGACATTCATTCTTCCAGTGACCCATCTGTCCACAGTTAATGGCAAGCATCGGAGCGGGAAACCACTGTCCCCTTCCCCGACCTCTGCCCCCCGGCGTCCCCCCCGGGCCTCGTCCCCGAGGAAAATTACGTTGATTTGTACTGTAGTACAGGTCCCCAAACAGCGTTATGCAAAGACAGTCTCTCTTTTTTCCCTTTTTCTTCTTTCGGTCGTTGATAACGTCATCGCTGTGGGGTTTTAAAAGCATGTCTTTTCAGCTCCTCGAAAACGCACTCCATGTCTCCAGCCAACATAAAAAGGGCTTAGTTTGTGCTGCGGGTCTCAGGGGGAAGGTCCTTCCATAATGTATCCACACAGCATCTTCTCCCAGGGGCCCCAAACAGTAAAGTCAGCGGGATTTCCATACCTGAATGTTTTTTGAACGCTTCTTCCATCCTGTAAAGAAAATCACCGACAGTCTTCTTCAGGACGTTGTTTTTCCAGTCCTTCGATGATCCCGGTCGCTGCTCATCTATAGGCATTTCTATCTTAGAAAGGGAAGGAGTTAGAGGAGGAAAAGGAGGGTGTATGATCACACTTTTCTGCCCTGCTGGGGGCCGCTGTGGTCGGTGAGATCAGGCCTGCAGAACAGGTGGATGTGTGGGTTGACTCACAAGCTGATGCTGAAGCGGACTGGGGAGTTGACTTTTGACTTGTGGGCTGATTTACCGCTTGACCTGCTGCTGGAGGAGGACGGGAGTCTAGATCGAGGTCTGCCACCTGGGGGGGCCCTTGCAACTCCATCTGTAAAAATGGTTTACGGACAGGAGGGTGAAGCATCACCAAGGTCTATATGGAGGTGGAAACGTGGGATTTTCAACCGGGGAAAAACCAGCATTGTCATGGCCTGTTTCACACGTCCCCACGACAAATTAATTTTTTCCCCCTGCCATTTGTTTTAATTTTAGACTTTCTTTCCCTACGGATAGCCCCCCCCTAATCCATTCATTCCAACACCTTTACCCATATTTCCCCTCTGATTTTAAAAACTTTTTTTTTTTCGTTTTTTTTTAATTTTTATTTTCTCCCAAAACCCCCATCCATCAACTGTTTTTTCTTTTAAACTATTTAAAATATTTTTTTTTTAACTTTTTTAAACCTATTTACACTCAAACTTTCACCCTTTGGAAAACCCCAAAAACTTAATTTTCCCAAAAATAAAGCACATTTACACAATCCCCCCACCTTTTCCCTTTCATTATTTTATAAATTCGCAGAGTTTGGGGAAGGACCCACCTCTGATGCCTTTTTTTTCCGGAACCCAATTTTGCTATAGCCTTTTTTCCCGTTTCAGTGGCACGTCTGCCCACTGGCTTTTTTTCCCTTTATAAGGTGTAGAAAAATTGCTAAAAACCACCCCCAAAACTCGTTTTTTTTGGCTTGTCTTATTTTTACCAATAAAAACCTCCCTGTATACCTTTTACAGGGTAATTGGCGCTCAGCCGTTTTCCTTCCCTTTCCCCAAATCCGGAAAACCTAATCAATTAATTAGGAGATGATGGTTAATGTGTAATAAAAATTTTATAAATTTTTATCACACAGAGCAACTTCTCACCCAATACATTTGAAGACAAATAGTTCAAATCCGAGTCAGGCCCAGAAACCGCAGGGGAGGCACCAGGCCCCCCCCGGTGAAATGGGGGGACTGAAGACAACGTCTCCCAGGCTGGCCAGACGTCTTGCCCCCCCCCTGCGTTTTTTTGGGTGTCGGATCCTGTTCGTGACGCCAAATTATAATAAAATTTTTCTTATCAAAGTGGGAGAGAAAAATTAACTCACAATAAAAGAAAAACCGGCTTTGTCTTTATAAGTTTTATTCAAAGGCATTTCTGCTTTTAAGACCCTGTCACTGACGAATCAGTGAAAAAAGAGGCCCAGAAAAACAGTTTACAGACAGTATTTAAACAGTATGTGGGTGTTTGCCTCAGCTTCAAAGAGTTTAAAATTTATGGCCCCCAAACCTCCCCAGGACAGATATAAGACAATCAGAAATGAAGACCCCATCTGCCCCCCTTAGGGGGTTTCTGACCATCCTTCATCAACAAAAGGGTAGAGGCCATCTGCTCTAAAAAGACAGAACAACTATTCAAACACATAGGTCAGAGGAGAGAGGTTAATGAAAGTTCACAACAATTTGGAATACTTTGGAGCACTAAATGAAGAATTTCCATAACAATACCTTCGATCATATGCTTTACTTGAGATGATATGAATCTACATGTAAAAGTACACTTTCTGCAAGTTTGTTACTGCTGTGAATGTTAGCCCACATTAGCGATAATGCTGCTAACATCACTTTACCATTCAAAAACTGGACCTATTCTGAGTCAGAGCCTTGGGACAGTGGCTCGAACTGATAACATTGGGTTTAGTTCCACTTTAAGCACTCACAAAGAGTCTTCAGTCTGTTGAGATTACAGAATGAATAAGCCACAGCTATGGGTTGTTTGTGATAGAAACCAACCCTCTGGTGTATTGGCCCCTAATCTGAGGTGGGGAAATAGCTGGTTGCAAACCTTCGATTTAAATGTTTTCTTGTAGCACAAGTAAGGCGGTGGTATATTTCCATAATGTTTGTGATCTCATAATTACTACAATATGGTCACTTTTTCCCATTGCTGTTACTAACCACCACTTCCGATTTTGTTTTTGTCACAGAAGTGTGCCTTACTTAAACTGTTTTGTGTCCATAGTAATTTCAGGAAAGGTAAACTCAACAGGAGAGGCTCCCCTTCAGCAAGCTTCAAGCTTTCCATCTGAAGGTACAAAATGTACACTGTTTTCAGAGGACACTTTAAATTTAGATTCTTCGACCACCTTTTTAGTTCCTTGTCTGTTGGTAACCAATGAAAACTGTGACACAGATACAAGCAACAATCCCATTTCTTTTTGTGTGTATGTTCAACACACAGTTGAACAAAGCCAAGCTTTGTTGAATTATAGGTGCAGCTACAAATGACATGACAAGGAGCTTTACATGGAAAAGTCCCTAAGTAGGTATCAAAATTTCTTAATACCGTCCGTTTATTGGTCTGACTCCTCAACACCCAGACATAACTTCTCTCTTGAACACTCAGTATGCAGAGATGTGTGCTGGATACGGCTTTATAAATGCTCCTATTTTTTGTTTGAGCTGTCTTGTTTACATTTACATTCTTCAGTAACCTGGAGACCTCATCCCTCTGACTTGCAACTCCCACATGCTCCTGGGCTTACACAGTCCACAAGCGAGCCTTGTGTTATCTCCCATGCTATGGTTTACAGCACAATTACACTGGGTTACCTTGTATTGTTTGTCTAGTGTTCAATGAGCATAAAATAATGGCATTTACTTCCCATTTTCTTGCTCTTGTTCAGCAAGAAGCCTCTATGTCTCCCAATACATCACCATCATGATACAGTGTTACGTGTAACCTGTGACCTCTCCATAGGCGATTCAATGCATCATCATCATCTCACACACACATGCTAAAACAGTGCCCTCATGCCCTCCCACTCAGTAACTTCTCAGTGACACCTTACACCTCCACCAATGAAAAAGATCTGTTATGAGACAAAAGTGAGGTGAACACACAAGCGACAATAACACCGCCAACCTGAGCTCTGCACTGAATCTTGTGTGAAGGTAACCATGGCAGCCATAAAGAGAAGCTGCCATTATGACCAGAAATAAACCTTCTTTATGGGCGGAGGATCACTTTATACATTTTCACCTCAATGAATAGAGACATAAAGTGAAGGTGGTGACAACGAGCGGGGAATTCACAAAAACAAATAACTGTGTAACTTTCATTTACGTCACTCTCTATTTGCACACATCTCATGACATTACGAAGGCAGAATTTTTTTGAGTTGATAGATTTTTAAGGGCAGAATGAGCTTTTCATGTTGATATAATTCAACTGAGCTCTTTCACTACACCTCTTTCACTGAGCTTTTGAATGAAATATGACCTGTAGAGGAGCAAAACTGAAAAATATGCTCAAAAAGATAATAAAAAAACTAAATGCTTGAAAGGTAACCTTGTAGCTAATGAATCATAATTTCCACCAAGATAGGATCTTGGTGGAAAATTACAGACAGTTGAACGCAATTTATGGAACTCAGATGCATTTTATCCTAAGTCCTGGAGCCAGTAACAGGTCAAGAGAATAATGATATGCAGAAATACTGTTTAGAGTAGCTGTTTAATCTAATAGAGATGGAGGCAACCACATAAAGTAGACTCAAAAACCACAGAAATTAAAATAAGTTTTGCTGGCCACATTATACAATCATTGGCAAAGGTTTTGCATTGGACTCAAACCTGTTTTACGAACTGCCGGTTTAGTTTTTGTTATGAATTTTAATATTGTTTTCAGATATATGTGATCAGGGCCCTTTTTTGCAAAGAATTCTAAGACTCAAAGTAGCTCCTAGTGGCATCATTCTAAGTAAAATCGTAGAATTTCTTGAATTCTACATTTTTTCTTACGTTTTTTCGGTAAGATAAAAGTGATTCACAAAGCATCTTAGGTTTTAAGAGAGCTCCTAACGTGGAGAAATGTTTAGACTAGTGAGGAGGACTTTTAGTGAGCCTAAGAGTTTCTTATGCAGAAGAGATGGTGAAAAGACCAAGAGAAAGCTGAGATGTTCTCCGTACAATGAGCAACACTGAATTAATAAAACGCTACCGGCTCGATCGTGCAGGGATCCACCCCCTTAATAGTCGAGTAAATGAGCACATAAACCTCTGTAACAATCATATGATTATTAATATAGAGATAAGATAAATGTTATAATCCCCCTAGGGGGAACTTAAATAGTTTCAGTGGCAGGACAGATTAAAGGTGCACCTCTAGTAAGGTAACATTAGGAAGGATAAATAAATAATAGAAACAACAATGAATAGCCATGAATAAAAAGTGAACAAAATTACAAACAATATAGTACAGATTTATTTAAATATTTACAGACTGTAAAATGCTTTCAAAAAATACATTATATAGCAGTGCTTGCCAAGAAGAAAGTTAGAAGCTCTCTGAGAGGACTCTGAGAATCTTTGCGAATACAGTTCCAGATGCATAGAACATTTTTACAAAAAAACTGTATTAGCTGAAAAAGTTTAATTTAAAACCAAAACCATTATTATTCATTTCTGTCCAAGACAGACATCAATAAAAGCATGCAGGAAGATGAATAATGACGCCACAATATTTTTTTTGATGAATCCTCCTCCTGATATTTTCTGAAAAATCAAATATCTTGAGAAGAAAAAGTGAATGAGAGTTCATGCTCAAAGTGAAACATCCGATGCAATGCATGTGAGGAGTTGCTTAAAATCTAAGTGAATGGGCTTCCACACAATTCTTCCCAAGAATACTTTCATTAATAAAAAGTGGAACCAACTTTTTTTCAACAATCCAGACACAATGAGGTGACAATCTGTGTATTTTACAGCATGAGGGTGCCCACAATCAGAAACAGAGACAGCTTTATTGCCAGGTTTGTACAGACAAACAAGGAATTTGACTCCAGTACACTTTGCTCTCACTAATAAAGAATATCTTTTTAAATGTACATATATACACAATTGACTTTACAATAGAATATAATGTGAGATCAGTCCAAGTATGCATGGTGTTGTTCTGGAACTCTGACTGTCAAGTGTTCATCAGAGAAACAGCCTGGGGGAAGAAACTGTCTCTGTGGTGGCTGGTTTTAGCAGACAGCGCTCTGTAGCGCCACCTGAAGGTACAAGCCTAAACAGTTTGTGTGCAGGGTGTGTTGGGTCTGCAGATATTTTAGCAGTCCTTTTCCTGACCCTAGGCCTGTATAAGTCCTGCACGGATGGAAGGTTAGCCCTGATGATTCTCTCTGCAGACCTGATTGTTTGTCCCAGTCTGGTCCTGTCCTGTTTTGTGAATGAGCCAAAGCACACTGAGCTGGACGAAGACAGGACAGGAAGATGACCAGCAGCTCCTGTGGAAGATTGTACTTCTTGAGTTACCTCAGGAAGTACAGTCTCTGCTCGGCCTTCTTCCGAACATTGTCAGTGTGTGAGGACAAGGGCATTTCTCTGGTTTCGAGAAATGGTGTTTCCTAGGAACTGAAAGTAGTCCACAGCGGACACAGTGTTGTTCAAGGATGGTGAGGGGGTATGTGGGGATGGTGTTTTCTAAAAGTCCACCATCAACTCCACAGTCTTGAGTGGATTAAGTTCCAGGTGGTTCTGACCACAGCAGTGTACCAGCCGATCCACCTCCGGGCTGTATGCAGACTCATCACTGTTCTGGATCAGTCCA
>JAHHUM010000518.1:0-51978 GCA_036173005.1 Crenichthys baileyi | reverse complement strand
TGCCAGCGGTCATTGGGAGAGAGGCAGAGGACACCTGGACAGGTCGCCAGTCCATCACAGGACATGTTTTATATTTATTTGTGATATGGACTTTTAAAGAAAATTCAATCTGGAAGACTCGCTTCCTCGTCTGCTCTGTCCAATGACTCCACCATGCGTACCCGCTCCAACCAATCAGCATCGAGTCCGCATTTCCTCTTCAGCCAATCACCGCCTAAGGCTCCGCTTTAAAGACCTTCACTGACGGACTTCCTCGCTCTTCAAGCTGAGCTTCGACCCTCCTCCTCCCCATCTTCACCATCTGGCTTCCTAGCCCCTCCCGATTCTCCTCAGGCCTCCACTCCACCACCAGTCGGATCCCAAGAGGGAACGACATCTCTAATTCTAATCCTAAAATGTTCATTCAAGCTCATGTCATTCTCAGCGTTTGTGTCTTCCTTCGGGGTCCGAGCGCCAAAGAAATAAATATCTGCAAATAAACTTCTCTAATTGGCACCTATGTGTTTTCTCATTGTGAGTCTTACAGGATTAAATTAACTGTGTAATGTGGAAAAGCCAAACAAATACCCAGGCAAATACAGCAAAATAAATGTATGTTGTGTTGTTATTTTTCTAAGTTTTGCCTCTTTTTTATTTCCCAGTGTTTATTACAATGATTCATATATTTTCAGAATCTACCAATACACTGCACAAAGGAAAAAAAAACAATCATATTAGACAAGCATGTTGGGATTGAAAATTTTGGTGTCAAATATAAAGTGCACTAAATGTTTGTTTACTTGTAGTTATTATTTTTTATAATGAATCTCCTTTGAATCAGCGACTGTAAACTCCTTAGACTGCAGGGACGCCTAGACAATTTCCTTCAATTGCTGAATGTGATTCAAGATTACAATAAGATTATTTTGTGATTTATGAATATTACAAATGGATGGCTTGAACGTAATTCATTCAATGACATAAAAAAATGTACAGTAACAAAAGGATATGAAAATCAATGCTGTTCATTTATTCAGGACTAATTTACAACATAAAATTTAGAAAACTGTACAAAAATGATCAGATACATTACAACCAGTGGTGGAGTCAAGGCAGGTTCTTCCGAGACCAAGACCTGATTTCCAAGGTCCCATTTTAAAAACTAGAATATTGAGACCCCTATTTTTCACCATAAAGACCATTCTACATGGCTTATTTGTACTAATAAGTGCTTTTCATGTAAAAAACTTCAGTTCATATAAATATGGGCTTCATCTAGATCTAATGTGATAAGGTTACTAAAGCCAGCTTTGCAAGTGGTAACGGTTTAAATCCATTCAGACCCATTTTGTTCTTCAGTGCAAAGTTTTTACATGTTTCTGTTTGCTGTGAGCGATTAAAAATCAAGTCAACTCATTGTTTGTGCACACAGTCATGGCTAAAATAGCTCCAATGGAAAGGGACAAAATAACATTTTCACCAAGTATTGTTTTGTGTTTTCATATTCATTACAATGAACAGTTGAACAAATACAAAATAAGGATAAGATGTTATCACTTTCAAGTAAAAATGTTTTTAGACAACAACTCATTTAGTATGGCCAAAAACTCTTACAGTAGAGCTTTATACACATCCACTTAATGTAGTATTTAAAAATACACTCGCCGGCCACTTTGTTAGGTACACCTTGCTAGTACCGGGATGGATCCCCTTTTGCCTTCAGAGCTGCCTGAATCCTTCGTGGCATTGATTCAACAAGGTACTGGAAACATTCCTCAGAGAGTTTGGTCTATATTGACATGGTGTCAGACTAAAGGGAACAAAACAACTAAAATGCACATCACTCTTCTCAGATTTTTATTTCTGTTTTTCCTCCACTTCACTATTATGCGCTACTTTTTTGTTCGCCTATAACATAAGAAAACATTGTGATGTTTTTGGTTGTAACATCACCAAATGTGGAAAAGTTTAAGGTTGTATGAATATGTTTTGCCAGGGATTATGTAAACATGACCATATCAGTGTTTCTTCAGAGAAGGTGCAAGAAACTGTGTTCAGAAACCACCTAAAATAGCTGCTAATTTATTTATTGTTGCTCTGTAGTGCATTGTTACTCCTGCTCATTTTGTACACACTTTATTTAGTATTTCTCTCTTTGTATTACCCACTTAAAGAGGGGATGTTCCACACACGCTCTTGCAGACAATCCCATAGTGTCAGAAAGATGCATGCAAACAGCAACATGCTGTTCTACTATCTGTATATTTCAAATTAAGAAGAGGCTCGAAAACAGTTGTTTCACAAGTAAACAGAGGCTATTACAGATGTATTGATCTAAATTACCCTATAAGATAAGATAAGATTTTATTTGTCATTATGTTTCTAGAACATAACAAAATTGCTGTGTTACCCTCAGTAATAAGTAAATAAAATAATAAAGCTTATATATGTTGCTGAATCTCAATTTGTCCTTAAGGTGTAGCAAATGGGTGTGAGTGTGTCTGCAGGGGGGTAGAGGAGATGGAAGATTGACAGATGGATTTAACAGCTCTTGAGAAAAAGCTGTTCCTCAGTCGAGTGGTTGTAGTCTTTATACATCTGTATCGTTTCCCAGATGGCAGTGGTACAAACAATTTGTATCTTGGGTGGGTGGGATCAGCAGCAATACAACTGGCCTTCCTTTGCAGTCTGCCAGTGTAAATTGAGTCCAGGTTTGGTAACTGACCCCCCACAATCCACTGGGCAGTATTCATCACCCGGGCGAAGTCATTTCTGTCCTGGACTGTGCAGTGGCCGTACCACACGGCCATACTGAGGCAGAGGATTCCGCTCAATCACAGCTCTATAGAAATTTTTGAGCAACTGAGCAGGGAGTCCAACCCGTTTCAGTTTCCTGAGGAAGAAGAGTCTTTGTTGGGCCTTCCTTGTCAGAAAAGAGGTGTTCAGTGACCAGGTCAGGTCAGAGGTGATGTGGATACCCAGGAATTTGATGTTGTCCACACGCTCCACTATCTCCCCTTGAATGGTAATAGGTGCGTGCACTGTCTTCCTGGACCTCCTATAATCCACTATGACCTCCTTGGTCTTACTGGTGTTGAGCACCAGGTTGTTCAATGAACACCACTGGGACAGGTGCTGGATCTCCTCTCTGTAGAAGGTATCATCATTGTTCGTTATCAGAGTCAGTACGGTGGTATCATCAGCAAAGTTTAGGACCCTGTTAGAGGAGTGGATGGCTGCGCAGTCGTGGATGAACAGTGTGAAGAGAGCTGGACTAAGCACACAACCCTGTGGTGTGCCTGCATTGAGGACCAGAGTGGATGATGTTCGGTTCCCTATTCTCACCACCTGAGGTCGGTTGGTGAGAAAGTCCCAGATCCAAAGACATATTGATGATGAAAGTCCCAGGTCATGTAGCTTCACTATCAGCTTCTCCGGGATGATGGTATTAAATGCTGAACTGAAGTCGACGAATAACATCCTAACATAAGTGTCAGGATGCTGCAGGTGTGTCAGGGCTGTATGTAGGGCAATGGAGACGGCATCCTCTGTGGACCGGTTCCTCCTATAGGCAAACTGATGCTTGTCCAGGCCAGCAGGAAGGCTATCCTTGATGTGCTTCAGGATGATCCTCTCAAAGCATTTCATTATGACGGGGTTAGTGCAACTGGGCGGTAATAATTCAAGTCAGTCACAGCAGATCTCTTTGGTACAGGCACGATGATGGAGGACTTAAGGCAGACAGGGACCGTGGAAAACTGCAAGGACCGATTGAAAATGTCTAAAAAGACCCCTGCCAGCTGATCAGCACATGACCTCAGAGTCCTTCCTGACACCTTGTCCGGTCCTGCGGCTTTGTTGGGGTTAATTTTCTTCAGAGAAGAAGTCACCTGGTTGAGCTGTAGAATTAGAGGCTGATATTGCTCCTCTAGTTTAACAGGTGCATTATTTTCTCTGCTGCTAGGGATGTCAACTCCAGAGAAAAACTGTTCAATGTATCAGGAAGAGAGGTATCATCACTGATCTGCTGCCTGGTGCTCTTGTAGCCTGCCATAGTCTTGAGTCCTCTCCACATGTTCCGTGGGTCGTTGGTATTGAACTGTTCCTCAACGCGTCTCCTGTACCTCTGCTTTGCCAGTCGTATTCCTTTATTCAGCTCTCTTTGGGCATTACTGTAAGCCAGCCTGTCAGATGACCTGTAGGCAGCATCACAGGCTTTGAGCAGGGTCCGTACATTTCCATCCATCCACGGCTTCTGATTAGGAAAAACCTTGATGGTTTTAGTGGGGAGGACAGCATCAGTGCAGAACTGCACATAAGACAGAACAGCTGATGTGTAGCCCTTGAGATCTGATCCCTCTTTGAAAACCTCCCATTGAGTAACCTTGAAGCAGTCCCGGAGCGATGAGGTGGCCTCCTCAGTCCAGACCTGAACAGTTTTGATGATGGGCTTTGATCTGCAGATCAGGGGTCTGTAGACAGGGATGAGTTCAGCAGTGATGTGGTCAGACAGGCCCTGATGTGGACCAGCAACAGCCTTGTATGCCCCTTTGATGTTCCAATAGACCTGATCCAGGATATTTTTATCTCTCGTTGGAAAATTTATGAATTTGTGGAATTTGGGGAGAACAGTCTTGAGTTCTGCATGATTAAAATCTCCACCCACTATCACAACTGCCTCCGGGTGAGCGTTCATCTGTCTGCTTATCAGGCAGTAAAGCTCCTCCAGAGCCATCTTAGTATTAGCTTTTGGTGGAATATAGACAGCAACGATCAGAATGGAGCAGAACTCTCTTACCAGCTTCAAGGGTCTGCACTTAACCACCAAATATTCCAGGTCAGGTGAGCAAAATGTTCCAATGGTTTTAGTGGCTGTGCACCCGGAGTTGTGTACATACAGGGCCAGACCTCCACCTTTACTCTTGGCTGAGGCTGCAGTTCTGTCTGCCCGAAACAAAATGCGCTCCTCAAGCTCCATAGCAGCATCAGGGATGTTGTTATCCAGCCATGTTTCGGTGACAATCATAACAGCTGTTTGTCCTTCGGGAGGCGATTTGTACACATATCTCATCTAGCTTGTTGGAGAGAGACCTGACGTTAACGATGAAAAGGCTGGGCAGAGCCGATCTGTGTGGTTTTGCTCGTAACCTAGCATGTATGCCACTTCGTCTGCCCCGTTTTTGTTTGCGGTATCTTCTCCGTCTCTTGGGCCACAGAGGTGTAACGGTAAAAACCTCCTCTAACCGTCATAGCTCTGGTGGGATGAAATCCCGCTTTAGAAATACAAATTTGGAAGTCTGATCCTTAATTTTCAGTAGCTCTTCTCTGCTGTATTGTTTTAGTGCTTCAGCTGTCTGACCAGATAACCAAAAACATACCAAAAACATTAAAAACATTAAAAATAAGAAAATAACCGAGAGCTCCGAGCCGCTACGTGTTTACGCACCGCCGTCATTACCAACCATTATCCCATTGTGTCACAGTTATTCAGCAAAGTACATTAGAAAAGCTTTGCTTAAATTACTTCAGGATGAAAACTGAAGCAGATCTGTCTGGGTAGGCAGTGTTGGAATTATGATTATTCAGTCAGTCAGTCATTTTCTACCGCTTATTCAATAGTGGGTCACGGGGAAGCTGGTGCCTATCTCCAGCAGTCTATGGGCGAGAGGCGGGGTACACCCTGGACAGGTCGCCAGTCCATCGCAGGGCAACACACAAACAACCATGCACACACCCATTCATACACCTAAGGACAATGTAGAGTGACCAAATAACCTAACAGGCATGTCTTTGGACTGTGGGAGGAAGCCAGAGTACCCGGTGAGAACCCACGCATGCACGGGAAGAACATGCAAACTCCATGCAGAAAGACCCCCGGCAGGGAATCGAACCCAGTACCTTCTTGCTGCAAGGCAACAGTGCCACCGTGCAAGGCAACTGCGCCACCGTGCAGCCCGTGATTATTGATTAATTAATATTTATCAAGAATTATAATTAAAAATCATAATCTGACAAAATTCATTTCCTAACCAAAATCCTCATTTATGAATTGAAATCAGAGCTGTCCTCTGGTGTTGTAATTATGGCTTAAGGCCTCTGATAATTACAACTATTAAATGTCACTGTTTAATCAACCGTTTCTGCAGAAACGTGGGGAACTTTGCCTTATTTTGACTGACAAATCACTCTTGCACAAAATAAACACAAAACGCCTTCTATTTATCTACGTGAAAATTTATTAAATCAATCAGCCTGATACAATCAACTCTCCGATTCAATAATCTTCACCTACTCAAACATGCAAAGTTCTACACGAAAGGGTAAAATATCTACCTAACAAATAAAGCAAAACAGCAGTGTGTGTGTATAGAATCAACCAGCAGTTATGGCAAAAATGGTGATATGACAATGGAATATGGTATTGAACGGAGTTTGGGAGCAGCCCGCCAGTAAGTGTAGCCCAGCAGGACACGGGCTGTCATAAAACCCCCCAAGCAAAGTTGTAAAAAAGCTTTGACAAAGGATCATAAACTTTTTGGCGGCAAGTTAGCAAGCAATAAAGCTTGAGACAAAGAAAATGGTGAATTTCACCATGAGGTTATATCACAGTCCAGTTCTACCGCGTAGCTGCGCCAGGTGTCACACAGTAAAAACACAACTTGAGAAGCGCAGCGGCTTCAGAGTTCAACACAGCACATCAAAGTTTCAATACAATGTTGCATGCACATACAGTTCAGAACACATCAGACTATAATTGGCGATTCTGATCGCACTACAATCCTATCTCTCTCTCTACCCTGCCCAGACTATTCCTAATAAAGAAATAAAAGAAAATAATAAAGGATGGTTTTTACTTTGTGGAGTCTTCCTTGGCTGAGCAGCGAGTGAAGGAAAAAAAAAAGGGCAGGTGGATAACAGCGAGCTTCACGCGTCTGTGAATACTCAGCAAACAGTCCGTTTCTTCCTTGGTGGCCTCCATGGCAGAAAGGTAGAAAAATTATGACGGACCGTCACTAGTCGACTGGTACAAAACAAGGAGGGAAAATTGCGTCTCCTTGAAACTCTGTGGTTTTTTGGTTGCGTGTTAGACCCACGCCTTCGATTGGTAAAGTTGAAATTTCTGGCCTTCTTATTCCAGAAATTTCTGTCATGAACGTTCTTTTCGTTGGGCAACGTGAGAATGTAAGTCCACGCGGTATCTCGTCTCCAGAGTTGCTGCTCCAGTTGCGTGGTAACCGTGTCGAGGTCCCAAGCTGAAAGCAAGGTTTAAAGCGTCCGCCTTCCCATATAACCTCGTGTAACGTCAGACCTCTTGTGACGTCAGACTTGGGACCTCCCCGTCCTATCAGCCGCAGTGCCCGCTGGGATTTGTAGTGGCGGACTATACTGGATACAAAATGACCAATGACGTCGGAAGGCCTAGTTGTGTCCAGTAGCGTGCAAATGGTCCAATATTCAGCAAAACATGGTCCAACATTCCCCCCAAGGTTCAAAGGGTGAGATGAATCGCAGTCTTTGAAGCTACTGGGACCATTCTGTCCTTAGCTGAACAATCCGTCCTCCGTGGCTGTTAGGGTTTGAAAACTTTTATATTGTTTATCACTCATGTCTGTACAAAGTGCTCTTCCTTTCCACATGCCACAGAAAGGAGGATGGGGGAGAGGAGTGAGTTATTCTACTATCAGTAACATCTGGGGGCTGCTTGTACCAGTCCCCACTCCCTCTCTGTTTAAAAGCAAAACACATGCACCCTAACCCTTCTGACCCCACACACACAGACACACACAGACACACATACACCCCATAAATGCCTGAAGTGTCTGTTGAACTGTGTGTGTGAACCACATATATAAATAAAGAGAGAGGATGCCAACACTTTGTAGATTTGCACTGCAGTGTGAGCTACCTCTTGCGCAATAAAAATAGACTCTGTGTTGTTCCTCTGAGTTGACTAATTAATACCTAACATTAAATTGGTCCTTTGAGCCGGAGATTGTAATCTAACTTATCTATCTTTTACAGTGACCTGAGGATCCCGGGGATCACCTGACGCCGGGGAAGCGCTACTGGAGGTCTGCCCCAGGACGGTGGTCCAAAGACCCGGTGGGTGAATTCGCATCGGGCCGGTAGATTATTGCTTCACTCGATGCCTGGTGACTCTTGGGGTCCGAAAGAGTCACTGAAGTCAGCTCAGAGGTGAGTTGTGTTGTAATAGGTACAGTCGTAGGTAGTGTCTCGCCGTAAGGAGACAGCAATTGGATAGGTATTATTCTGCCGGAAGGGAATAGCGATAAATTAGGTAGGATCCCGCCGTAAGGGGATCAGAAACGACTAGGTAGTTCCGCTGTAAGGGAAATGGATAATTTGGTTGAGTAGTTCCGCCGTAAGGGAATAAATGAAATTAAGTGTAAGAGCTCATAAAATAAGCTAGGTCGACCATACATATTGCTGAAAGGACATGAATATTTCAAAATACTAACTGTGTGAGTGCTGTTGTGTGTGTTTGGAGGACTAAGCATTTTGGAAGAATCATAGCAAGATTCTGCTGGTTCCTGTGTTTTCTTTTGCCCAGATCGGAAAGACGTATTGGTGATTCTTGGAGATAAAGGTCGAGTTTAATCCCAGAAAATTAACACCGCTGCGGATTAGTCGCAGTAGAAGGGTGTTTTCCTCTCCTTGAATCTCATGCCAGTGAACTTCTATCTGGGACATTTATAGTATTGTGAACTAAAATTAAACATCATGGGGTAACAACAAAGTAAACAAATTAGTTTAGAAGGGGATGTAAAGTTTATGGAGAACTATGTAGAAGGAGCAGGTATGATCTGTCATAGATGGAATAAAAAACATGGTTTCTTGGGTAAACTAGATACTAAGGATGTCTTAAAATTAGAAGGAGATTTGAAATTAGAAATAATAAAGACCAGGAAACCAACTAAAAAGGAACAGAGACAGGTCGAGTATAAATTCTCAGACAAATGGCTGGAACAAAGTAAGTTAAGAGACATGCAGAGGAAAGATAAGAAGGAGAAGCGAAAGGAGAAGCTGACAGCTGCGGTCTTGGTGCGCCCACATGAGGAAACAGCGGTCGCACCCCCAGACAGCGAGAAGCGCAGCCCCCTGCCGTGCAGGCAGCTGCAGGACAGCAAATTGGACAAGAGATGGAAAGAGCTGTAGCAGTTCCTAAAACTCCTATAAGAAAGCAAGAAAAATTAAGCAATCCTTTTAAAACAGAAGAACAGAGCTTTTCTAGTGAATCCTGGTCTCCTAATTTCTGGGGGGGAACAGCCGTGCGAACTAGGAGTAAAGATAAGAAAACTACTATTGACCCCAGCATATACCCAGGCGAAGCCTTAATGGCTCACAAACAGAAATGTCATCCATCTGGAAAAAAGTTAGAGGAAGACACATTTCCTCTAGTTGAAGTAGCAAATCCAAACGTAGGTGACGCTAATCACCGACAGCCGCCAACTATTCTAGTATATAGGCCATGGACACAGGAAGACAGAACTGCTGCTCTAAAGGGTATCCCACCGATACAGGAAGGTGTAGAGGAGTTTTTGGAGCTATTACAGAACTCAGAGGAAGCTTCCATCTTAATGGCAGAGAAATGCTCCAGTGTTTTTACCCAGCTGTTTGGTCATCGCTGGTGCAGAGTAGCAGGAGGTTTTCACTGGATGCGATGACAATGGTGACACATTAGCACATGATTCACCAGATTTAAGGGACGCCTTACGCTTACTCTTTGAAAGAATTTGAGGAGTTTATATACAGACAGCAGATTAAAGTAAAATCTCACAATGCAAACAGAAGGATGAAGAAGACCCACAAGATTTTTTGGATAGGATGAGACGTGTTTTTAGAGCAAACTCTGCTATACCATATGATGAAGCAGAGGCAGGAGCCTATCAGCAGCAGTTGAAGAGAGCCTTTCTGCAAGGCCTTAAAATTGAACTCAGACGGTATATAGACAAACACGGGGTTCATCAAAATACAGGAACTGTTACCTAAGCCTTAGAGTATGCACAGCATGCCCATAAGACACAGCAAAATAGGAAGACAGATACATTTGCAATGCAAGACGGCTAAATAGCATTGCATCGTTCAGGGACAAACAGGCAAAGGGGAAGGGGAGGATTCAGAGGTCGCGGAGGAAGAGGAGGAGGAGGAGGGCCACGACACACCCACACACAGAGCAATGCGTGCCTGAGGCAAAATAGGGCATTATGCTAGAGAATATAGAACAAACTTACAAAACCCTGGCGCAAGAGATGAAAACTGCTGGATCTGTAATGAGCCAGGACATTTTGCAAGAGAATGTAATGAAAAGCGGGTGTATAACCCCAACTCTAACCAAAATTGACAACTACAGCCAAAGCCCCCACCTCCTCCCCCACTAGCAGAGAAAAACAGTAGTGAAATGGAGGAAGTTGACATACAAGCAGCACTGGAACTTATACCACTTAGTAGGACGCAAGATTTGCCATATAAAAACATAATAATAAATGGCAAAGGATATAATTGTTGACCTGTCTAGGGTGTACCCCGCCTCTCGCCCATAGACTGCTGGAGATAGGCACCAGCTCCCCCGCGACCCACTATGGAATAAGCGGTAGAAAATGACTGACTGACTGATATAGCTGTTTGTGTGATACAGGGGCATGCAGAACTGTGCTAACTGAACCTCCACCTGGAGTAAAATATTCCAACACCGCAGTGCATGTTAGATCAGCAGCTGGCACATCAGAGGTACATTACCTAAGTGCACCAGTAACAATAACAGAGCCTGAGACAAAACTTACTTGTCAGACCCCCGTTCTGATAAGTCAAAAATACCCAGTAAACCTGTTGGGAAGAGATCTTATGCAAAAGTTGCATATAAGTATAGTATCAACAGAAAAAGGTATGAAAGCTGTGGTGGACGAAGGGGCCCTAGTCCTAAATTAATTCTCACAGCCGCATTATTACTGGTCCTTCGAGCTAGGCCCCACACCAACAGCTCGAGAACTGCTGAGGAGAACCAGAGAAAAACAAAGTTCCCAGGAGGCACAGTACATGCCAGAGACTGAGCTCCATGTAACCATGAGATATAAAGGTACTCCAGGGCCAGAATTATCAGTATGACACACCTTTTTTTCACAGAGAAAAATACTGTTACCATACAGCACCTGTATGTTGACCCCAAAACAGGGAAATCCTCCACCTCAATCATACTGTCAGGAAAAACAGCTCAACAGTTTAAAGGCAGTACACCTCATCTATCATTAACTAAACTCGTGGGGGGAAGTGGAAAGAACCAGAAAACTTTATACAGCGTGTTGAAGGGGGAGTAATCAGGCATCAACAAGCTCTGACTGGAAAGTAGATCCTAACACAGGAATCTGGAAACTCACTTAGGTGGACAGTCAAAGTCCATCCAAAGACACATTTAGATGAGGCAAAGTGACAAATACAGGGCCTAGCTGAAAGCAAGAGAAAAACGACCACTAGTTCGCCAATACCCCTTGAAGCCAGAAGCTGAAGAAGGTATTAAGTCAGTAATACAGGACATGCTGAAATCAGGAATATTAAGGGAGGCACCTGATGCTACATGCAACACACCTATCTTTCCTGTGCAGAAAGCCAGCACAGGAAAGTGGAGAATGGTCCAGGACCTCAGAACCAATAAATGAAATAGTGCAGCATGCTGCTCCTGACGTCCCAAATCCACATACATTACTGCATTGATTAACTCCAGATAAAAAATTTTTCACAGTGGTAGATCTTAGCAATGCTTTCTTTACAGTACCATTGCATGAAGAGTCACAGCATTTATTTGGTTTTCAGTTTAAAGGGAAAAAATATACTTACACCAGATTACCACAAAGGTTCAGTGAAAGCCCACACATATATACGCAAGCATTAAGATATTCCATGAGCACCTGTGAGGTGCCTGAACATAGCCAAGTCCTGTTGTATGTAGATGATATTCTTATAGCTTCAGACACTCAACAACACTGTGAGGAAGCTACCATAACATTTTCTAAAACATCTCACCAGACAGGACACAAAGCCCTAGGGAAATTGCAGTTTTGTAAGGAGAAAGTGATTTTTTTTGGGACATATGCTTTTCACAACATGGCCGCTCCCTCCTAAGCAGCAGAAAAAACAGCTACACAGGAAGCCCCAAAACCACGAACTAAACAACAAATGATGTCCTTTCTGGGACTGTGTAACTTTTGCAGAGAATGGCTACCAGACTATGCAGCTATTGTACAACCCTTGCAATCTATGATCTATGGCAAAGACATGACAATAAAAGACAAAATCACATGGACTAGGAGGGGAGAAGCAGCATTCACAGAGCTAAAAAATCTGCTTCAAACAACAGTCACCTTAGCTCTGCCGGATTATAGCCTGGCTTTCACACTTTGTGTAGATGCATGTAAGGGTTATATGAAAGCTGTATTAACCCAGCCATTTGGCTCCAAAGACAGACCTTTAGCATTTTATTCTAAAAACTGGACCCAGTGGCAGCAGGATTTCCAGCTTGTCTACAGGCTTGCACAGCGGCGGCAGAAGCTGTGAAGCAGACAGCTGAAATTGTGCTGTGCCACCCACTCACACTGAATGTTCCTCGCTCAGTGTCACTTGTATTGCTACAAACCTCACTTCCTTTCTTGACATATGCAAGGCATATCGCATTGACCTTATTGCTACTCTCACAACCAAATATAACTTTGCAAAGATGTGGTCCACTGAACCCTAGCACGTTAATCCCAAAAGCAGAAGATGGGAAAACCCCATTCTTGCCAAAAAAAAGGTTGAGGAAGACACAAAACCCAGGCAAGACATCTCTCAGACCCCTCTGCAAAACTCACAAATAATCTTTGTGGACGGATCAGCATCAAAAGATGAATATGGAAAAAAATAGAGTTGGTTATGCTGTAACCACTGAAACTAAAATTATAGAATCACAGGCCCTGCCCCATACATGTTCAGCACAGAGTGCAGAGCTGCAAGCTGTCATCAGAGCCTGTGAATTACATGAAGGAAAAATGCTAATCATCTACACAGACAGTCAATATGTATTCAGTTCTGTTCAACATTTTGCCAAAATATGGGAAAATAGAGGGTTCAAAACATCATCTGGAACAGAATTGACACATTTTAATCTGTTAAAATGATTGCTGTTAGCTATCCAGCTACCAGCAAAGGTAGCGCTTTGTAAATGTAAAGCGCATCAATCTGATGAAACCATGGAAACAAAGGGGAACACTTTCGCTGATATTTCTGCTAAAATAGCTTCGAAGCTTCCCCTCACACTGAAAATGTCAGATCTCCTATTTATAGATACAGATGTGCTGAAAGATTCACAACAATCTGCACCAGCTGCAGAAGTTAAATCTTGGCTGAATAGAGGGGCCATAAAAAGATGACATTTATCTTTGGGAAAATAAACCAAATTTACCAAGGATTTATACAGGACGTGCGGCCATGTGGGCACCGGCCTTTCCCATGTGTCAAAAGCGGGAATGGTACACTTAGTAAATCTACATTCCACACCATAAATTTTTCTGACTATGCAAAAAACTTTTGTAGATCATGTATTATCTGCTGCAACATAATCCGCAGGGAAACAGAGACCCAAAAAAGGCCAGTTCCCAGCAGGCAACTCATCCCCTTTCACACAATACATATGGATTTCATAGAGTTATCATGGTCAGGGGGGAAGAAATATTGTTTTGTGGTCATAGATGCATTTTCAAAATGGGGTTTAAAAAATACCCTGCAAAGCACTGTGATGCGGTTTAGTGACCCCATTTTTTTCCCCCCATATGGTATCCCACAAATCATAAGATCAGATAATCGGACTTCATTTTGTAAATAATGTAATAGAACTGTGCTCTAAAGCATTAGGGTCTCAGTTAAAAAACCATTGTTTTTTACCACCAACAATCTGCTGGGTTGGTTGAACGAACAAATGGAACAATAAAAAATAGATTAAGGAAAGCGATGGCAGAAACAGGGAGGCCGTGGCCCGAATGCCTATCCCTGGTTAAATTATGGATGAGAATAACTCCAAATCAGACTGGTCTCACTCCATTTGAAATAGTGTAAAGGAAGACCTTTCCATTGCCATCAGAAATGGATGACATAGGAAAAGCACAGCAGGAAACATCATTAGCTGAATGGATGAATAAAATTTTACAAACAAAGGAAGTACAGATGTCCAGTGGTCTGCCGATAATCTCTGCTCCTATTCCACAGAACAACCTGAGACCTGGAGACCTGGTCCTGATTAAGACATTCCATAGAAAGGATTGGAGCGCCCCCTGCTGGAAAGGGCCATACCGAATTCTCCTGACCACACCGACAGCTCTAAAAATCGCAGAGAGACCATCCTGGCTCCACAAGAGCCACTGTAAGCCAATATTACCGTTACAGGAGCCAAACCAACCGACGAGGTAACAGGGGAAGATCGGCTACAAAAGGGCTGGTGACCCATAGGGCTCATTATCTCAAACCGGTGAAGAGAACAACAGCCCTGTACCCAACTTAGCATGGCTTTTTGTAACATGTGGACAGGACAGATAAGCCTGAGCCTAATTCTGGTAGCAGGACTCTTTCTCTGTTTAAGGCAGGATCCACAGGATACGACATCACATGAGAAGAGATGGACACCGGACGGCTCTCATCTCAGACCCCTAAAGAAACGAGGAAGACATCTGTTTCTGCAGAACTATTGGTATCGTTATGTGTATGAAACAGCTAAAGCACAAAATAAAACAGATTGTTATGTATGTTCTATCATGCCAGTTCATTCCCAGGGCCCTACAGTGTATGTGAGAAAGATGAATTTCACAGAAGCACCATGTGCCTTTTCAATAGGACTCTGGGGGTATGCGAAGCGTACATATTTCATTGTTCCCGGTCAAAACCTGACAGAAGGTGAAGGCATCCAAATGGTTAATAAGAACAACGAAACGTACACATACTATAACAATTCTCTTGCATATGCATGTGACCCACGTAACTGCACATGTGACCCCAAGAAATGGCAGCCTCTGCACAAAGGGAAAAGCCACACCATTCGAAGCACATGCCAACAGAAACACATTCCACCATGATTGTTTGAGTAGACAAAAGGAAAATGATTCTTCTATCTATGTGGGTAACACCACGCAGTGTGGAGGGACATGGATCCCCAAGGATAATAACTACCAAAACGGAACATACTGGGTCGAGGGGGTAGCTTGGTTATGCGGGAATAACGCTTATTTCATACTACCCCCGAATTGGTATGTGCTCCAGTTTTCACATCTGACCACACTATAATACTCATTAAGGTAACAATGATACCCACCTTCCCCAAAAGGCTAAAGAGAGAGATGGAAATGAAACCACACGACCCTATCTGGGGAACTAATGTCCCGGATGAATTTAAGCTTTGGCCAAAAGGAGATAAAGTGACACTATCTCTCCTTCCTTGGCTAGGTGTGGGCAAACTAATGCTGCGTGTGGAAACTTTAAGCTACCAATTAGGGCTGTTTTTGAATAACTCCATAATAGTAGAAGATGGCCAAAACATAGAAATGAACGCCATGCGAGCCATGATAATTCAGAACCGCATGGCTTTGGATATTCTAGAAGCATCAACGGGGGGCGTTTGCGTTTTGCTGAACAACACTTGTTGCACATATATTCCAGATAATATACATTCCTCAGATATAACAGGAGCACTCAATAACCTGCGTAACCTGCAAAACGTCATGACACACGACCACCCGACTCCCAGCTCCTCTTGGTTAGACTGGATGCTCCAAGGGGGATGGATGGATTGGGTTAAGATTTTCTTACTCGCTGTAGCAGTATTCCTGATCATCCTGTGCATCTTGTCAATATGTATTATTCCATGCTGCAAATGTATGGTAAAAAGGATAGTGACTCAGTCAGTCACAGTCGCATATGCAGCATTGATTCAAGTGGACACCACATTGGACCCAAAAACAGATGACTATGATTACATGTTGTAAATGAAAATATCTTCAGTGCCTGAGTGTACTCATAGTTGTACTTCATAAAATGACCTTATAGCAGAAAATCGAAAGAAGTTGCTATTTAAGTGAAATGAGGAAAAGTACAATGATGACATGAACAAGGCTTGTTTTAATTCTTTTACTTTTATTACATTTTGTTTTCTTGATTTATTACATTGTTTTATTATTATTGTACTCTACCATGGTTGGTGGTCGCCTTAGGCGGAGGGGCCGTGTGAGTATTTTTCCCACAATATAATCTGCTTTCCGTCTGTGGGTTTTTTCGCTCACACAGAGTGATTTCTTTTACATGTATCTAATCATGACTTTATTCGTGATAAAAAAGGAGGAACCGTTAGGGTTTGAAAACTTTTGTATTGTTTATCACTCATGTCTGTACAAAGTGCTCTTCCTTCCCACATGCCACAGAAAGGAGGATGGGGGAGAGGAGTGAGTTATTCTACTATCAGTAACATCTGGTGGCTGCTTGTACCAGTCCCCACTCCCTCTCTGTTTAAAAGCGAAACACATGCACCCTAACCCTTCTGACCCCACACACACACAGACACACACATACACCCCATAAAGGCCTGAACTGTCTGTTGAACTGTGTGTGTGAACCACATATATAAATAAAGAGAGAGGATGCCAACACTTTCTAGATTTGCACTGCAGTGTGAGCTACCTCTTGTGCAAGAAAAATAGACTCTGTGTCGTTCCTCTGAGTTGACTAATTAATACCTAACAGTGGCAAAACAAAACAAAACAGCAAACTGTCTCTGTGTTCCTCAAAAACCTATGACTGGGCAGGATAGAGGTTAGCCTTGGCAGGACTAAACTCTGACTCATACCTTTCTATGTTGTTCAAGGATTAAAATACAAGACAATACATTCATCATCATTACATTCTTTTGGTCATCAGTTTTGGTAACCCTGAGACAAAATGAGACAACGAATAGAAGATACAGTACATATATATGTATCAGTCAGTCAGTCATTTTCTACCGCTTATTCCATAGTGGGTCGCGGGGGAGCTGGTGCCTATCTCCAGCAGTCTATGGGCGAGAGGCGGGGTACACCCTGGACAGGTCGCCAGTCCATCGCAGGGAAATACACAAACAACCATGCACACACTCATTCACACACCTAATGGCAATTTTAGAGTGACCAATTAACCTAACAGGCATGTCTTTGGACTGTGGGAGGAAGCCGGAGTACCCGGTGGGAACCCCCCATGCACGGGGAGAACATGCAAACTCCATGCAGAAAGACCCCTGGCCGGGAATCGAACCCAGGACCTTCTTGCTGCAAGGCAACAGTGCTACCAACTGCGCCACCGTGCAGCCCATATACATATATATATATATATATATATATATATATATATATATGTATATATATGAAAAAAAAGAAAGATAATAATAATAACACAAGATCATGGTTCATAGCTTATGCATCCAACTTCCATTAGGCACTGGAACCTGCCTGTGGTGGTGCTATGAACCGTGGGGGAATGAATGTGAGGGAATCAATCCCGACCTGTAGACGCTTAACCTGCCGGTATGCGGTGTGTGCCATTACTGCCATCACGACCCGCCCGATTACAAGGAGAACTACAGTAACCGTCATAGTGTGGGTTTCTGTCCATTCTGTTCGCCTGGGGAATTGAGGTAGAGGTGTGAAGCTTAACTCTGCGGGGGTGAGGCTGAATTTAATTTGTTTGGTACCTTCCACTACAAGTTGTTCTTCAATACTAGCATCAATACTGAAATTATATCCTTTGAAGGCATCCATAATTTCAATTTCTGTATCATATCGATCGAGATTAAGGCGATGAAGGATTATGTCTCCGAGGTGGAGGAGTGCACCTTGGGGTACGGAGATGAACATCGTTTGGTTGGGTAATTTTATTCGGGTAACTGTGTCGTGCTGATCGTAAGATAGCAAGGCTTCTGTCACTGGTGTGCTTACAAGCCATCGGTTATCCGCACGTTCGACTTTGGTTTCTATTCCTGACAGTTTTGCTCAGGAGATCCCTCCCTTAAACCACACATGTAATCGGTGACGTCTCTAATGAAAGGATTACTTGGATTACTTTACTCAATGGAGGTCCTTGGATTTGGTGCACGGATCTAAATTGGGAATTAAATAAAGTTTTGGGTCAGCATCGTGGTAAGCTAAGAGTGATGGGGTTTTCAGATGTACGTGTGTGTTCTCCTTCCAAAACCCGACATTTAACACTGTTTTTAGCCTGTATACATTTGCTCTTTTAATGATATTGAGATTGAGCATAAATCCTATCTCCAAGTCATCTGGGTTGACGAAAATTGGAATTGCGCTGCCTAAGCTATAAGCTAGGTGTGTTTGTGGAGGTTGCAAGGTATTTGCTGTGGTGGACTTAGGATTTTCTCAACTAAGTTCAGCAGAACTAGGCCAGTAGGTATCTGTGCCTTGGTGGGCTGTCTACAGATGAACCAACCTCCTTTAATAAGATTTTGCATGAAATCTCTAGGAATGTGTGTGTCCCTTAAATCATTCTTAACCATTTCAGTGAGGGTCTGTAGTGCATGCAGAGTGTTAATGGAACATTATTGTGCCAACTTACAGTTTAACAGTGTCCTAGAAGGTAGTTATAATTTTAACTGTTTCTGCTGAAGAAAGTTGTTAGTGATTAGTGCATGTTAGTGTGAGTTTATGAAACATGCACCTCTTTAAACTGCTCCTACGCACTGGTCTCTCCTTTCCCGGACATGGAGACAAGCTCTGTTCTTGGTGAGGAGAGTTCAATGTAGAACTTCACCTGGTTCAGCAAAAGAGCAGCAGCTGGGATGACGATGTCATTTGGTGCTGACTTCATGAAGCTGCATGTCACAGTTAGGAGGAACTTGTTAGCTCCTGTTAATTTTGGAGCTGGTTCGACCCAGTAGGTCTGAAGGTGGAACCAAAATAATGTAACACCCCTTCGCTGAAGCGGAGGTTGACTGATTGGCTGGGATGGATAAAACTGGCAGCAGGTTAAGCCTCCTTGGATGTAGAACCTGAGTGTCATGAGACAGAGGCCAGTACGCCATCTGTTGGAGCGTGTGGAGTGTGGCTTTGTAGCTATTATGGCACCCTACAGGAGAGTAATGGGCGTAGGATAATGTGACCCCCCTTTGGTCTGTTGGAACAATGCTGAAAGCATGGGAGGGCTGTTTTTTTTTCCAATCTGCCCCCCCTGGAGGTGCACACTCTGGCTGTCTTAAGGAGAGGGGGAGCCCGTCTGCTAAAAGGAGTGTGTGGCTGTGTTGTGCCTCAGTTACGAGGGAGTCTTTTTGGCACATGCGGCAATACGCTCTCTAGCAGTTGATAATTTCTCTAGCCGGAATGCTAGAAGCATTTCTGGTATGAACATGGTTTCCAGGTGTACACCTTCCAACCCTTTGGGGCTGTAATTTTTCACACCTGGGTTCTTTAAAGAGCAAAGCAATGCATGACTGCATCTGGGAGGAGTTTTCTGGATGGCTGGGTGCAGCTGCGTCTCAGAGGTGCCCATGACCAGTTCTGACGAGGGCCTGATAGGTTCTTTGGGCTCCTCTAAGCTGGTGACCTGGTTTGCCCACACGGGGTTTGGGGGTGTACTGTTTCCCCACCAGTGGTCCCACTCCCCCCCAACTAGTGATGCATTATGGGTTTTTGGGGTGCGGCTTGGTGATGCTTACATCACAAGCGTCAGCCTGAAATGGTTTTCATTGTAGGAGACATGGCCTACTCCCCCCCAAAAACATGATTAGCACATCAGGTTTTGTCTCTATCCAAATTTTAAAAAAGGGAAAACCTCAGTTGGGAAATGTCCTCCTATCATGATCAGACAGAATTAGAGGGGTTTGCATGTGCCCCCCCCCCCCCCCCCCCCCCCATTTTGGGTTTTCAGTTTACCTGAGGAACCCTTTGGGAAAAAAGGGTTTTGTGGGTTTTTCCCTGGAGAGGTCCCAGGGGTACTTGGGAGTTTCCCCCGGGGTTTTGTCTCCCCATCCGATCAGGTAGACTCTGATGACTTTGGAGACTAGGTCCACGGCCTAGTCCTGCTGATGGGAAGTTTTGGGGGGTGGTTTTAACTGGGGGGTTTTGGGCTTCCTGTTTCAAGGGGTTTGGGGGGGACGTTGGGGGGCCTGACGCACTGCTTCTGTCACCTCTTTGGCTTAGGCATCCCCCATCTCTTTTCCCCATAATCCCTTCTGCATGTCGGTTTCCCCCCTTTTTTCCATCATTTTTTGCCTTTAGGCCTCAATTGATGGTCAGGTTCGTCTTTTCATCGGAAGTGGTCCCGGCAACTTTGACCGTGGTTGGTATTCAAAACCACCCCCCCGGTCCAGCTGACCAAAACCCCTACGTTGTTTCCCTAACCTGTTCTTACAGTAGATTCCTGCTGAGGGCATTTCCTGACCTTCCCAAACCAAAAAAAGGCTGGTTCTTTCAGGGGGGGCCCTGTAAAACCCTAGCCTCGCCCTCTGATCCCTTTGGTCGGGCGGGGGCCACGGTTTCCCATGCCATCTGAGCATATTTGCGGATCTCTTGCATGCTCAGGGTTTTTTTGTTCTGCTATAACCTTAGTAACATTGTAATCGCACATTTTCAATGAAGGGTTTTTTGGAGGAACAGGGATTTAAAAGCATGTTCCTCCTCAATGCCGGGGGCATTGCGCCTTGGAAGTAAGCGGCCCCCAAGCGCCGTAATCTCCCCCGGGTGCTTCGCTTTTCTTTTGCTGGATAGCGAAAGCACCAAGTGTTGGCGGAGGGCCCCGGGCCCGTGTTTCCAGAATATTCTTCCCTTTAAAGCTTCGCAAAGGGTTGAATAACGGTTTTCGGACTGCGGGGGGCAGGCTCTCCATGAAAACATGGACTCTTCCTGGATGTTGTTTTTCCAGATGAGCTTCAGTTTTTCCCATGCTGATGGGCAATACAAATCTGAAAGACAGCGTTCAACTTCCCTAAGATTCCCTAAGAGTCAGTGTTTGACTCTGCATTATTAGGGTTGAAACGCTCAACGTCTTTGGCCAGAGACTCAAGCTGGCGGTTGCGCAATCCACTCTCAGGGTTGGTGCCGGCCCACTGAGTCATCATCTGAGAATTCACCCCCGGTTTTCACTCAGGGTTTTGTCAGTGCATCACGCCTCATCCTCGGGGGGAGGCAGTGGGGAAAAGCTCAGTGTACAACGGTGGGCCCCGTGCCCCCGGACTCCGGGTCCTGGGCAGGGTTGAGGGGGAGTAGGAACCACCGAAATCCCAGGGGGGGCTCTCCTGTGCCGCCGTGGCGGAGGTGAGGGATCGTAGAGGACCGTAACTGCGGGGTTTAAATTTGAAAGGGCTGCTCGCCTCTAAGCCTTGAAAATATTTACTCCTGCTCGGATCCCCCCGCCAGGTATTGTTCATGGCTGCTGATTACAGTGGGGTGGGCACCACACCACTGAACCTATTCTTGCTACTTTTCACTTACCTGATGCACTTACCTGTTTTTTTGCCTCGGTGGATATATGGGGTACCCCATGACCCTGAAAGGTAACTCTGGAGAGCAGCTTCTACATCCCCCCAGATCTGACCTTTCCGGGGTTTTCTCAGGGTATCGCGGGGGGCTCACCCCTTAAAGGTTTTTAACCTGTGAGGTGGGTTTCTGTTCGCCCCCCCTTCCTCCAGGGGTGGGGGGGTGGCCTGGCTACCCTCAAATTTTCTCCAACCTATTTCCAACTTCTTGTTTTTCACCTCTAAGTACATCCACCGTCTTGCAAAGTATTCAGCTCGAACTGCAGTTTTAACACGCTGGTTTTAATTTTCTAACATTAACCTTCGCTGGGGATACACCAGAGTGAGCTTGTCGTAACACTCTGAGACCCGTCTGTTCTTTTGGTGGGTTTTTTTTTTGACTTTGGAGCAACTCCTGAATCCTGGCTTCACATTGCTCAATGCCATAATCATTGATACCTTTTTACGCTCCTCTGAGGATGGGAACAGAAATTTTAAATGAAAACCCAATCGTTTCCTTTGTGCCTGCATTCCTAAGGGGTCTCTAGCACACAACACATCCCAGCTGCAGTCTGGGGGTGTTTCCCACCCATCTTTTGACCCAAAATGCCCAATGGTAATACACTGACAATGCAAACACACAAAAATTTTACTATGAACCACCACTAAAGAAATTTTTCACAACGGGGGAACAGACTAAGTTGTTCAGTGACCGATGATTGCTAAAATTTTTTTTAGCATCACCCCAAACAGGCGGAGCTGTTCAGCTAGCTTCTTGATTCAGATATATATATCTTGGCCAGGTGTTTGGGTTTTTTCTTAAAAAAAAGGGAAAAACCGTTTTTTAAAAGTTGGCAAACTGTGGCTTACTGTGGCTTACCCTAAAAACTATGCTTTTAAATGGGAATAAACCCCCCCCAAAGCACACACAAAAAGGGAAAGAGGAAAGGGGAAATATTTGAAATAACCCAAAAACCAAATCAAAGTAAAATTTTTTAAAAAAAGGAAAACCGAAACTAAAACAAATTCAATGCTGTTCTTACTTTCAAATAAATGTTACTGCTCTCTAATATGGATCACTTACCTTCTAGTTAGACAACTAAGTTAGTTTTTATGGTCAGTCCCAAAAGATGCTTGACACAATAAAACCCAGCAAAAACGCTTAAATTTGATCCAAAAGTGGTAATGAATGATCAATAACTTCAACTTTCAACTTAAGTTATGCCCTTTTGATCATAGGTGATGGAATTATCTGCCTGTGTTAATGAATTGAGTGATTAAAAATCAAAGTAGGGAATGCAACTCTCACTAGTGACCACCAGGTGGTACTGAGTGCAGGTCTGCAATTTGGGAAATGCAGCTGCAACTGCAATTTACTCAATGGCCACCAGATGTAGGTGTTGCTCTTTACCTGCCTGGGAGAGTGTTGGTCACAGCTGTAATTACACCCAGCGGACACTGGAGGCAGATCTGCTGCTTATCAGCGCTGGTTTTCTGCAGCTGATGCAGCAGGGCTGACCGGCTGGAAATTAACTTTAAATTTCTCACTAGCTAAACCAACTTTCACCTTGCATCCACAAAAACACAGCTGAAAGATTATTTTATCCTCTGCAGCAGAACTGAGCAAATTCTAGTCAAGATATCCCCTAGAAGCGCTTTCTGCAAAACTCGAAAATCTCACAATAAAGCTTGTTAAATTCCACGGATATCACAATTGTTTAATTCTGTGCAACAGTGATGTGATGTCTGTCTTTTTAAGGCCCACCCAGGGACGCCAAACTGTTGGGATTATGACTATTGATTAATTACTTAATGTTTATCAATAATTATAATTAAAAAAAATCATAATTTGACAAAATTAATTTCTTAACCAAATCCTCATTTATGAAATGAAACCAGAGCTGTCCTCTGGTGTTGTTATTATGGCTCAAGGCCTCTGATAATTAAAATTATTAAATGTCGCTGTTTAATCAACCGTTTCAGCCGAAACGTAGGGAACTTTACCTTATTTTGACTGACAAATCACTCTTGCACAAATAAACACAAAACGCCTTCTCTTTATCTACGTGAAATTTTATTAAATCAATCAGTCTGATACAATCACCTCTTCGATTCAATAATCTTTACCCACTCAAACATGCAAAGTTCTTCACAAAAAGGGTAAAATATCTAACTAAACAAAATAAAGCAAAACAGCAGTGGGTGTGTATGGGATCAAACCAGCGGTTATGGCAAAAATGATAATATGACAAAGGGATATGGTGTTGAACTGAGTTTTGGGGAGCGTAACCCCCCCCCACAACGTGTAGTTCAGTGCGACAGAGGCAGTCATAAAACCTCCCCCCAGCAAGGTTGTAAACCCAGAGGACAAAGAATCATAAAACTTTTGGCGGCAAGCTAGCAAGCAGTAAAGTTGAAGACAAAGAAAATGGTGAATTTCACCATGAGGTTATTATAACAGTTCAGTCTTAACGGCGCACCTACGCTCAGGTGTTCGCATGGTAAAAACACAACTTGAGAAGTGTGGCGGCTTCAGAGTTCCACAGCAAGTTTCAAAACAATGGCATGCACATACAATTCAGAACACATTAGACTCTAAATGGCGATTCTGATCGCACTAAAATCCTATCTCTACCCTGCCCAAGCTATTCCTAATAAAGAAATAAAAGAAAAATAAAAGGATGGGTTTTACTTTGTTGAAGCCTTCCTTCTGGGCAGCGAGAGGGAGAGAGGGGAAGTTGGAAGTCACTGCGCTGGGATTTGTACTGGGAGGCAAAATGGCCGATGACGCCGGAAGGCCTGGTGGTGTCCAGCAATGTGTAAGTGGTCCAATATTCAGCAAAGAAGTGGTCCAACACATGTTTAGTCTTCGCATTTTATCATCACCCCTGCAGTTATTAAATCCTCTATTACTGGTTTTATTCCTTCACATGCATCATTTTATACTCTGAAATCTCCAGTATTTGTGCTGCTGTTTCTAAGGTTACACTGAAGGAACGTGTCATGCCATGAACCTTCGTGACAAGCTGTATCAACAGCCTCCAGTGTCTCAAACAATAAAAAAAGTGATCACAAATAAAACATACACGAGGTACAGCCATGGTGGGGATGGATTTATGCACCAAAAATCCCAAGAAAATCCCAAGCCAAAGGGACTCATTTTAGCCCATCCAATCCTGTCAAAGCCTCATCAGATCTTTGGTACAAAACAAAAACTTTCCACCTACTCTTTTTACTCACTTTCTTTTGTCCTGCTGTTCTACTTTGTAAGTCCATCAAAAATTACTTCTTAGCACTCTGACCTTTTCTGCTTTCCACAAGAACGTCCATTCTTATCTCCTGCATCACATCTCTCTCTTTTAGCTACTTTTAACCAATAATCTACATCCTCATAACCTTCTTTTTACATTTTTCTTGGGTCACGTTTTGTACTTTTAATTATTGCATCCAGTAGATTAACTAATTTTTGAGAATTTAATCGACCATCATAGTTATATGTGGTTATCCATTTATCTAAATATTTTAATTTGTTTGGATCCTGTGCTTCTATGAATTTCCAATCTTTGCCTTGTAATTAGTTTTTTAGTTTATTTTTTACTTGCCCCTTTTCCCATTTCCAAATTTGCAAATTTGGTCCAGTATATCAATACCTAGGGTATTCTAAATGCTGGATTATTCTGCAGTAAGGTGACAGAAAAATCTCCTCTTGTGGTAATTCTCACTTCAACTCTTTCGTGGAGAACACAACATGTGTTGTGAATTGGCGCCATATAAATAAACTGAATTGAATTGAATTGCCTTTTGCATCCACAAAAGTTAGTCACTTACAATCCTACTGCTTTGGTATGAGGCAACCTAGTGGTTTAAATCCTCCATTCATTTCTCACATTCACACATTTTTTTTAAAAAACGAGGAATTTTCTTTGTATTTTTGTTTAACACTAGAACTCCCAGGGCCGTCAATTTGACGGTTTTGAAAGTTTGACATTCTATAATTCTGGTTTATTAAAACTCTGATCTTCCTGGCATCCTGACATTTTCTAAACCTGTGTCTTTTGTATTCCTATGTCTCTATTTTTAAAAAATAACAAAGTAAATAAAAGATCTAAGTATTTCTACCTCTAACTACCACAACCGCTATTTTGACGGCCCTATTATTTACATTGATATTTTTTTTCCACGGCTGAGCATACGCGCGAGCGTTGCCTAGCAACCGCCACTCTAGAACGCAGTCAGATTGTTGGCATCCTACAAATGGCTTCTAGAAGGATATTTTCTGCTCAAGAGACATTGGAAATGCTTCAAAAATTACATGATCGTGATTCTGGGTCGAGAGGGATTCTGACGGCTCTTGGTCAGTATTCAGTTCCAGTGACAGCAGGTCAGAGAGTGAACCTCCCCCGGCTAAAAAAACATGGGTCGTCCCATTAGCAGGAGGTTGTGACGCATTATTTCAAGGTAGAAAAGGCTAGCCTATGTAACGATTTTATCATTTTAGGCTATAGTTTACAGATTAGTAAACTAATAATATATAAACTACAGCAAAATGCCACAATCAGCGCAGGTTCAGAGACGGAGACGAGCCAGGTGCCCAGTGCCCAGCAAGCCAGCTCACTGGCAGGAGAAAAACTAAAAAACAAGGCACTGATAATGGAAAAAGAAAGAAACAATAAGTTAGGTCATAGATATAGTAGCCCAGTAACAACAACCTATTCTGCGCTTTACAGCGTTTTCATCACAAGACGAGCGCACACCTGGGAAGGAGGAGGAAATAGGAAAGGATGGCGCTGTGTGGACAGTGGTAGGGGAGGAAGAAAGTAGAGGGAGGCGTCAGAGCCAGAACGCGTTGACAGAGTGCCAGATCCAAGATGCCCAGACCGCGTTCCTCCACTTGTTGGATGCCGAAATGCTTATCCGCATTCACGGCTGCAGTGTGGCTAAGGCCCGCAGAGTTTTAGGAGATGATTCCTCCTCGGACATGAGTGTGGATGAGTTGAAGGCATTTTTAGCACTAGTTTATGTCCGCGAAGTGAAAGGGGGGCGTAACATGGAGCTGTCCAGCTTTTGGTCAGATTAGTGAAGCTTTTTTAAAAATGTACCCGCTACTCTGTATTATTTTTCAGTACTATTTATAAATAATACTAAAACTTAATAGGTTTTGATCAAATACTATTATTAATTCTTGTCAAAACCATAATTTTATAGCGTTAATGCGATGACGTCATCACCGCCCTCGCATTCAGAATGCTCGCCGTCAGATTGACGGGCTTGGGAGTTCTAGTAGTGTTAGAATTCTGGGAGTCTTATCAGGACTCCGCCGTCCCCTTTTAAACACGGAATTTTCAGTACTTCTTAATAGTTTTCAGGACTCCGCCGCCCCACTTTTATCTGTTAGTGCCTAGAATACACAGGGTTTTACATCACGCAATGACCACCAGTCATTCGTCACACTTTTTAATCCAAATTCAACTCACCACTTTGTCTTTCCCCTCGCTCTCCGAGTCCTGTCAGCCATCAGACCCCAGCGGGAGGGCCGAGGTCCAGTCCCGGAAAGGGTCTGAGAGTCTCCCTGATGGAGTCTGCCGTGCGCACGGTCTTTACTGGATTCCACCAACCCGCTGGAATCCTCAGGCATATTGGACTCCGGCTCGAAGAACCAAAAATGTCAGGTTCAATTGACCTAAAATACTTAAAACATCACAAAAAGAAGAAAAAGACAAGAGAATTAGTTTCTTACTCGCTGCGAGGAGAACGGACAGAGATGTGCTTCAGTTACAAATCTCCTACCGCTCTGAAACACATCCCTCCGAATCCTCTTTTTATTTAGGGTGGTCCCTAGTTACAATGAACGTTGCTGCTCTAAAGGGTGGGAGGAAAGCAAACAACAAGAACGTGACATAGGTCATGCACACCATTATCCTGTACAAACACGCTTGCATTGTCTCCATAATCTTAAGATATGTGCGATCTTTGCTTAACACAATCAACTGTTGTCTTTGTGATGAGACCCAACTGTGATTGCATCATCCCGATTCTGCCTTTCCTCTTTGTCTGCAAAACAACTTATCACATCTTTACTTACACATACAACGTGAAAGGTTATAAAGGTCAAATAGTAAAGTTAACAAAAAGAGGAAATATAAGATAAATCTATATACAATTATTCCAACACTAGGAACCACCAGTAAACCTGCAGTCTGAGAACGAAGTGCTCTGTTAGGAACATAAGGACCAATCAGATCTCTGATGTATGATGGAGCTAGATCATTAAGGGCTTTATATGTGAGGAGGAGAATTTTTAATTCTATTCTGGATTTAACAGGGAGCCAATGAAGGGAAGCTAAAATAGGGGAAATATGATCTCTCTTTTTAATTTTCATCAGAACTCTTGCTGCAGCATTTTGAATCAGCTGAAGGCTTTTAACTGCATTTTGTGGACATCCTGATGGTAAAGAATTACAGTAGTCCAGCCTTGAAGTAACAAATGCATGGACTAGTTTTTCAGCGTCACTCCTGGACAGGATATTTCTAATTTTTGTAATGTTCAGAAAATTTAAAGTTATCCAAGTTTTTATATCTTCAAGACATGCTTGTAGTCTATCTAACTGGTTGGGTTCATCAGGATTTATAGATAAGTAAAGCTGAGTATCATCAGTGTAACATTTAAAATTTATCCTATGCTGCCTGATAATTTTACCTATTGGAAGCATATATATATAGTAAAGAGAACTGACCCAAGTACTGAACCCTGTGGTACTCCACAATTAACCCTGGAGTTTAAAGATGATTTATCATTTACATGAACAAACTGGAATCTGTCAGACAAATACGATTTAAACCAGCCTAGCGCTGTTCCCCTGATCCCTACAGCACGTTCCAGCCTTTTTAAGAGAATATTGTGATCGACTGTATCAAATGCAGCACTGAGATCTAACAGAACCAGTAAAGACACAAGTCTGAAGCTAGGAGAATATCATTAGTGACTTTCAGCAGAGCTGTTTCAGTGCTATGATGAGCTCTGAAACCTGACTAAAACTCTTCAAACAGGTCATTGCTGTGTAAATGCTCACACACTTGATTAGCAACTTTTTTCTCAAGGATTTTAGATAAGAATGGAAGATTAGATATATGTCTGTAATTTATTAAATCATCTTGATCAAACGAAGGTTTCTTAAGTAAAGGTTTCTTAAGTAAAGGTTTGATTACAGCTACCTTAAAAGCTTGTGGTACATATCCATTTACTAAGGACAGATTAATCATATTTAAAATGGGGATGGTAATCGGAGGGAACACTTCCTTAAATAATCTGATTGGGATTGGGTCTAACATACAAGTTGAAGGTTTAGATGAAGCTAATATTTCTGATAACTCAGGAAGCTCCACAGGATCAAAACAGTCCAAACACAGATCAGGTTCTACAGTTACTTCCAATGTTGTCTCAATTGCTGAGGATGAAGTAATCATCTTCGGGAGTATGTCAACGATTTTATTTTTAATAATATTAATTTTATTTAAGAAGAATCCCATAAAGTTATGACTGCTGAAAGCTAAGGGAATGGATGACTCAACAGAGCTATGACTCTGTGTAAGTTTAGCAACTGTACTAAAGAGAAACCTAGGATTATTCTTGTTCTCTTCTATTAATGATGAGAAATAATCTGTTCGAAGTGTCTTTTTATACAACAGTAGGCTATTTTTCCAGATTAAGTAGGAATCCTCTTGGTGTGTAGAGCGCCATTTTCTCTCAAATTTTCTAACATTGTGCTTTAAAGTACGCAGCTCTGAATTAAACCAGGGAGCCTGCCTCCTTTTAATAATTGCCTTCTTTTTCAAGGGGGCTGCATTGTCTAATGCACCACACAAAGATGAAGTAACACTATGAACAAGAGAATCAATTTGTGAAGGGGAAGAAACAAAAATATTGTCCTCCATTGTGTTTTTCTGTGATAATGAGGACATTAAAAGTGAAACGGATTCTTTAAAGGTTGTTACAGCATTGTCTGATAATGATCTACTATAATGAAATTTTCTTTCAGGTGTGGAGTACTCGGTTAAATTAAACTCAAAGGTTATTAAAAATGGTCAGACAGGAGAGAGTTATGAGGAAATGTTATATGTTAGAAATCAGATCAATTGAGAGAGAGCTTCACACACCAAACAATCCACAGAGTGCAACAGTGAAAACAGGAAGTGAAGATTACCCCTTACCATGCCTCCATTCTTTATTTAGTATTTTTTCTCTCTTTGTATTACCCACTTAAAGAGAGGATGTTGTATAGGGAAAGTTTCTGCACAAACCCTTCCCTTCTCCCCACACGCTCTTGCAGACAAACCCATATTGTCAGAAAGATGCATGCAAACAGCAACATGCTGTTCTACTATCTGTATATTTCACATTAAAGAGGCACGAAAACAGTTGTTTCACAAGTAAACAGAGGCTACATTACTTCAGGGTGAAAACTAAAGCAGATCAGTCTGGGTAGGAAGCATCAACACCCACAGAGAGTTCACAGATTAAAGATCAATTCCTTTTAAGGAAATTAAATATTTTTAGATAGACTGTTAAACAACCCAAACAAACACACACACAGTTTGCACAAAACTAATTAATTAAAGCTGTAGAACTAACCACAGCTCCTATGTCAGTGTTCCTCTATTTGCTTTGAGAAGACCTCTTAAATTTCTGCAGTCGGCTATCAACATTTTCCCCTCAGATGCTCTCAGGAGTGAAAGAGTAACATTTTCCTTCAGTTTCCAGGTAAATTTTGTTGACCAGAGAGGATATAACACGTTTAAGTTGCTCTCCATGAGAGAAACACAATGGACTGGATAATTACAGCGACTCTTTTCTGTTCAGGAAAGAGAAGTTTGTGTCTCTTGATTTCATGTAAATGTGACAGGTTTTTTAAGCATGATGTTGTGATTATTAATCTGACATTATTTAATATTTAATATTAATATTTTATCAAATAATATTTTGGTTTGTTAAGGGTTGTCCTGTGAATACCAGCCCACTAAGGCGATGGTATAAGGACAAAGTTGAAAGGTGTGAGCCAAGCTCTGACATTATTGAACAGCATAAACTCTGCACACACATGGAATGAATTCACACAATTTCTTAAAATACAAGAATTTATTAACAAAAATAAGTCAACTCAAAGTCAAACATATTTCAATCAACAAACTCTTTACTATGCTAAAAAAATCCAACAACTACCAAGCAGAATTAAAAGAATAAGGAAGACTAATGGGCTATGTACAATATAAACCACGTTGATTAAAAGGATTGAAAAACATAACCAAAAGGGGCAACATTACCATGCAATGTTAATTATGTCTGAGAACCAAGGATTATCTTGAAGAATCTGGAAATGAAGTTAAGTTAGTCTTGGAAAAACTTAGGCAGTAATCAGTATACCTTTTGACAACCATTCCAAATGCAAGATCAGATAAAAATTATTTTAAAAAAATAAAAGTTTTAAAGATTGATCTGCTGAATAAAACCAACCTTCTGGGTGACTAATTCTCAACGGTGTCCCCATTAGCTGCCTTTATTTATATAAGAAATATTTTTAAAAAAGGTAACGGGAAATTTTTTAAGGGGAAAAATCTTTGAAAAAAAGCCCCAAATCTTTCTGGAGAAATGGGGCTTAATGGTGTTTACTTTTTTATCAAATGTAGTAAAATGATGTTAGGGAATTTTTTACTGGTGAAAACAAACCCGTTCTGGGTAAATACTCTTCCAGCAGCAAGCACGTGGCCTAGGCTGTTAGCAGTTAAGCAAACAAAGGAGGCTGATAGCTTAGCATCCAGAATCAAAACCACACACTTAAAATCCGTCAAAAAAAGGGTTAAAACAAAAGGCGGGGGGGGGGGGGGCGCGTCATGGGCAACCTTCGTTTTTTAAAATCACCCTTTAAAAAAAAGTTTGTCTTAACTTTAAAAACACAAACACAGAACACAAAGCTGATCACGTTGTGCAGCCTGCGAGCACTAAGATAGCAGTTTTCACACAAACAAAACCAAACTTCATAAAAATGAAAAACATTTAGATCCTTTTTCATCCTAACTGTTTTTTGCCCAAAAAAACCCTCTGACCATTTGAAAAAAAGATGTTCGGGCGTTAATTTTGAAAAAACGTCCACAGTCAACAAGCGGTTAGCCTTTGGCTAAACTAACGAAGCTGTGGGGGGGGGGGGCTGTTCTGGGGCCCGGGACAAAACGCACGTTAACGGTGATGCGGCGTCGTCCTTCTCTCAGGCAAGGAAAACCACTTCACTCGGGTTGTAGAGACCTCGTCTCTGCTGGGGACTTTTCTCGAAAACCGTGTGCGTCTGCAGGGCTCGGAGAGAAAGTCAACAATGTCGGTGCCTTAATTCCCCGTTTGTGAATGAATACCGGATACACAAACAGCAATTCATTCCGTACTCAACTTTTGCATATGATCGGTGATCATATGAGACTCTTGGATCCAGTTTGAAGAGTTAAGTCTTTTTGCCAGCAAAAAGACTTCAGCGCGCTGTGTCTGCTCCTTGTTCCGATGGTCAACCGGCTTGGAGAGGTCGGCTTGTGGGAGAGGGGGTGCTTTTATACAGCCAGTGGCATCATGGGAAGTCTGCTGTTACCCCCCTTTTCCCCTTCTGAAGTTGTGCTGAAAGTCTGTTAAATGCAATTTATTTTGAAAACTCCAGAAGAGTTTGTACCAGAGTTTTAATGTTGAAATCCATGGCTTAGGGTTCCAACAATGATGATTTGGTGAAAGCTGTGGACTGCTAAGATAGGCTCCTGTTTTACTTGATTATTATTAATGAATGCCACAAAAAGTCGAAAATTTCCTAAGAGAACTGAATACTTGATACAAGCCCTAAGAACCTTTAAAATCGTGCATGTCTATCATCTATATGTATAAAACCTATAGAAAATAATGTTTTTTATGTCATAATGTGAAATATAGTAGGAGGAGTCGTCTTTTCAGCTGCTCCCGTATTCAGGGGAGCAGACTCCAAGTCATTACAGCTTGTGTCAAACTTAAACTCCTGTGAAAAAAGTAGTTATCCCATCACACTTATAATTTGTGGCTCATCAAACAAAGGTAATGCAGTAAATGGTAATTTAATCAATTTAGGGAAGAAAGTTATCCAAACCAACCTCACCCTGTCTTGAATAAACTATGATTAACCAGATTCTGTGGAAAGCCACACACAGGCCAGATCACTCCCTGACTGGTGGAGTTAAGAAATAACTTAAATGGAACTGGTCTGACAACATGAAGTAGGATAAAAGATCTAATAAAGAACCCAGAACAACATCTAAAGCTCTGCAGGGTCATTGGGCTTAGATGAGGTCAGTCTTCTTAATTAGATAATGCTTGCTGCAATTGATGGAACCATGAATTCTGCCATCTAGCAATAAATCCTGACAGAGACGTTTATTACTTTAAACTCAAGCACACTCAGGTTCTGCTGTAGGAAAATGCTCTAAAGCCCACCATCAAGTAAAGCTCTTTCTGACTCAAAATAAATAAATGAACTTTTTGGACTGGCCTAGTCAAAGCCCGGATTTAAATCGAATTGAGATGCTGCAGCATGATCTTAGAAAGGTCCAGTGTGGCTGAAATAAAGCAAATATTTAGAGAAGAGAAGGCCATAATTCCTCTGGTGACACTAGGAGGGTTGAACAACTACAGGGGTTGGACAATGAAACTGAAACACCTGGTTTTAGACCACAATAATTTATTAGTATGGTGTAGGGCCTCCTTTTGCGGCCAATACAGCATCAATTCGTCTTGGGAATGACATATACAAGTCCCACAGGGGGTCAGGGGGGTTTTAAAAGCCATTCTTTTTGCAGGATAGGGGGCCAGGTCACTACGTGATACTGGTGGAGGAAAATTTTCTGACTCGCTACTCCAAAAAACCCCAAAGGGGCTCAATAATATTTAGATCTGGTGACTGTGCAGGCCATGGGAGATGTTCAACTTCACTTTCATGTTCATAAAACCAATCTTTCACCAGTCTTGCTGTGTGTATTGGTGCATTGTACCCTTGATACACGCACCGGCTTTCGGGTACCATGTTTGAACCACGGATACACAGGCCCCTAAGAATGGTTCGGTAGTCCTTGGCAGTGACGCGCCCATCTAGCACAAGTATTGGGCCCAAGGGAATCCCATGATATGGCAGCCCAAACCATCACTGATCCCCCCCATGTTTCCCTCGGGGCATGCAACAGTCTGGGTGGTACGCTTCTTCGGGGCTTCCACACCTAACTCTCCCAGATGGGGGAAAACGTAAAGGTGGACCTCATCAGAGAAAAAATACATGTTTCCCATTGTACAAACCCAAGATTGCGCCCTTGCACCATTGAAACCGACGTTTGGCATTGGCATGAGTGACCAAAGGGTTTGGCTATAGCCCCCGGCCGTGTATATTGACCCCCTGTGGAGCTCCCGACGGACAGTTCTGGTGGAAACGGGAGAGTTGAGGTGCACATTTAAATTCTGCCGTGATTTGGGCAGACGTGGTTTTATTTTTTTTTGGATACAATCCGGGTTAGCACCCGAACATCCCTTTCAGACAGCTTCCCCTCTTGCGTCCACAGTTAATCCTGTTGGATGTGGTTCGTCCTTCTTGGTGGTATGCTGACATTCCCCTTGGATACCCCGTGGCTCTTGATACATCACAAAGACTTGCTGTCTTGGTCACAGATGTGCCAGCAAGACGTGCACCAACAATTTGTCCTCTTTTGAACTCTGGTATGTCACCCATAATGTTGTGTGCATTTCAATATGCTGAGCAAAACTGTGCTCTTACCCTGCTAATTGAACCTTCACACTCTGCTCTTACTGGTGCAATGTGCAATCAATGAAGACTGGTTACCAGGCTGGTCCAATTTAGCCATGAAACCTCCCACACTAAAATGACAGGTGTTTCAGTTTCATTGTCCAACCCCTGTATTTATTAGGTTTAGTGGGGAAATTATTTTTCTGTTGATGATGTGAAACATGTAAGTGTAGTAAAAAAAGTAAAGGCAGGTTAAATCTGTAAGGGTGAAAAACTTTTTCATGACACTGTATCAAAAGTCAACCTTTATTTTTAATTTTGTTTGCCTTTTGATGAGTGGAAAAGAGCTTCAACAGCTTTTCTTTTTTAAGGCTTGAGGAGCAGCGTTCAGCTCAGTCTGCCTTTTTTTTAAACTGGTGTTATAATAGCTTCAGTTAGATTTAGATAAAACAAATAATTACTGCATTATAAGGGAACAATGTTTAATGAGTGATAGCTTTGGAAAGTCGTCATCACAAGTGATTGTTTTCACAGAGCAAAATACTGCAGTCAACATGTCCCTTGGTTTAACAATGGCAAATGATCCGTCAACACAAAGGACCATGGTGAGATGAAGAGCCGCAGATAACATAGAATATATGCAACATAAAAATGTAAAGTTGAAACGACAATCAAAGAATCGACCTATTAATCAAACATTTTTTAGGTCTGTGGTCCAACTATTCCCAAACGCCAAAAATTCCCCCATGTAAAACGGTTTGTGCTTTGAGATAGATCAAAATGATGGCCTTTGGAAAGTCTTACCCAAATGCTACTGAAGGTGGAACAGAAAATATAAATTATGTCACCCCCCTGTAAACTGTGGGTTAACCTTTTCAATAATCCACTTGAATAATGTGCAGGGGAACTTTTCTAGATCACTTTTTTATTTTTGTTCCCAGATTGTCGAACCCAAGCTGACATTGCATTTCTGTTGGATGGTTCAGGGCAGTTTAAATGCTGAAGATTTCAGAGAATGAAAATTTTTGTGAAAAATCTGATCAAATCATTTCGGGGAGAGATGTAAAAGGTGAGACCTTGGTTTACAGTTAAAGGGCCCTCACAGAGGACAGCTTGATAAACATGGCAGTTGTTGGACAAAAATAATAGGCCCTAAAACTCAAATCAGGCCCAAAATATTAAAAAATGGTCCCAATATGACAAAAAAATAGAAATTTTTTTCAAAAATTTGGGGCCCCCCAAAAAAAAAACCTTGATGTTTTATAGCATCTCTTTTTTTTCTCACAGCCTTTAATTTACTTTTGAATTATTTTTGTTGATTTTTTAAAGGAAGTTTAATTCAATTTCTGTTTTTTTGTTTTCAGTTTGCCCTCACCCAGTTTTCCCTGGAGTGCTACAACTCATTTTTACTTTTTTTTTTTAGGCCCCCAAATTTAGCGCTTTTAACTGGAAAATGAAAAAAATCAAATTTCCGTCAATTGACCGGAGGGGAAAAAAAACACGGCTGAAGCCATCAAAAATTTTTTTTAAGAAACCTCTGTCATGTTACAAAACCTGTCTGTTTTCATGAAAAAAACCTGTGGTTTTTTTATTTATTTTAATAAAACCCCCTTTTAGGACCGGGCCCAAAAAAATCTAAGCCAGCTGAAATGAGTTAATAAAATTCCTCTTTACTATTACAAATAAAATTTTTAATTAGACTTTATAGTACCCTTTTTTAGGATAATTTATAACAAAAAAGGGTTTTTAAAACAAAATTTTCTACTCTGATAAAATAATTTTTCATTAAAAATCTTCAAAAAAACATGGAGCCTTTTTTTTGGAACATTTAAAAGAAACTGGCATCTGTTGTTCCTAAGCATCTGTAATTACTTTATCAGTAATGTTTTAGGTACTGAAAGAAAATGCCCTTTGTATTGTATAGTGCTACATAGTTTTCAGAGTTTTTCATATTAACATGTTCTATTAAAACTTGGATAAAGTGAATCGTCAACAATTTTTAAAATTTCTGAAAAAAAATATAAAAATTATTTTTTTTCCAAAGGGGTAGACAGGGTGTGACTTAAAGTTGAAGAAGAGAAGCTTTAAGGGAAACCCGCCATAATTAAAAAAAGGATCAATCCCTTTAAAAATTTCCCTTCTCCACCGCAAAAAAGGAAAATGAACAACACTTTTGCCAAAAAAAAAAGCAGGGGGCGTTTGGTGTCGCAGGGAAATAAACACGCAACCCATATTCAGGGGGCTTAAAATCCCCGAAAACAGCACTCATGGGGTTCCACTCCCCTTTTCTAGGGGACTTTTTCTGGTTTTGGGAAATTTAAAAATCACCCCTTCTCGTTTTCACATTTTTTAATACATGGTCCAAATATTTTTTTTTCATTTTGCTGTTTTAAATTTTTCCTTATGGGACTGTCCCCTCCTATTCTTATTTTTTTGGTTTTTTTCATTTTTTTTTAAACCTTTGGGGGTGTTCCTGCATGCTTCTGTTGTAGTGAAAAGAAATCCAAAAACATAAATTAAAGGGGTTTTTTTTTTGTTTTAAAAGGGGAAAATGGCTTTTCACCCCTGAAAGGTTTTCCCGGGCAAATGAAAAAAAAAGATTTTGGGTGGGTTATTTTTCCGTGGAGAGTCCCCATGACCCCAAAGAGCCTACCAGGGGGCAAAAAATGAGCGATGATAAAAAAATTTGTTCATTTGGCTATTGGTGTAAGTTTTCATTTTTTTATTTTTTTTTCTTTAAAAATAAACCTTTCGCGTTTATTTAAAATCAAAAAAAACAAAAAACCCTTTTAAATATTATCCTGGGATTTTTTACTAACAAGTGTAGGGTTAAGAAAGACACAAAAATCTGACTTGACGATACTTCTGCATACATCTCTCTATTCTGACCAAGACATTACTGACCTTGAATTTACTGCTCTAGGTGGGGAGCGCATTTACAAATCCAAGAGCAAAGCAGGAGCTTGACACTATTGCATCTAAACCGGCTAGAAACTTTGTGTTTCAAGTGGGAAGCTTTGATGCACTTAACAAAATACAAGAGAGTTTGCAGGCCAAAATCTTTTCCATTGAAGGTACAAATGTGTTTTTTTTTCTTTCTTTTGACTGGATTTAAAACAAATATTCATTTTAAGCAACATGAACTGTTTTTCACATCATATGTTGTTTTAAAAGACTGGCTATTTGATTCCTGCTCTTTTTTGTTTTGCAACAGGATCTCAAACCAGCGGAGAGGCTGTGAAACAGGAAATGTCCCAAGAAGGCTTTAGAGCAGCCTATGTGTCTGGGGTAAATAACGTCACTGTAAATTCTTCTGAGTAACTGTCTTTCAACGAGTAAGGGGGAGTCAGGATTAGCCTAGTTATGGTTGAGGTGCAAACACACCCTCCATTTCTGCTACCAGTATGACCCCCTCTATTTTCCAATAGTTATAATCAATCTGAAAGAGAGAGGTATCCCAATCGTTGTGGTTTTTAGTATAACAATGGCCAACAGTGGGCTCTAGATGGACAAACTGTCTATTTTTAAGGCTAGGCTTAAAACATTCCTTTTTGATAAAGCTTATAGTTAGAGTGGCTTAGGTTATCCTGAGCTATCTCGCTAGTTATGCTGCTATAGGCTTAGGCTGCTGGAGGACATAATGACCACTTTCACCCTCTTCGCTACATTCTCACACTACTCTTCAATTTTTCATTATTTGCTGTTATTTCAGCTTTTAACTTTGTTCTCTCTCTTTCTCTTTTCCTAAAAGCTACACCTGGCCTGACCCCCTGTGTCATCTGTGACACCTTTCTGGAGAGGGGCATCGTCCAAGCTTCTGCTGGCAACAACTTAATGCTCACCCTCTACCGATGATCCACATGGCCCTGTCTTTCAGTGTTTAACCTTTTCTCTCTCCTAGACATGGCGATTGACTGAGCTTTTGCTGTGACTAACTCTATGTGCTCTCTTCACTTTTAACCTTGAAAACTGGCTCAGAGTTTAATCTGTTCTTTCTTTCTAGGTGAAACGACTAAAGGAGCTACATCCATTAACATTTACTTTCCTTCCATAGAAAGGACTCCTAAAATTCAGTGCTTCTTTGTTCTCTTTGTGTCTCTGCTCTGTTCTCTCAAACCCCCAGTCGGTCGTGGCAGATGGCCGCTCACACTGAGCCTGGTTCTGCTGGAGGTTTCTTCCTGTTAAAAGGGAGTTTTTCCTCTCCACTGTCGCTACATGCATGCTCAGTATGAGGGATTGCTGCAAAGTCAACGCCAGTGACTGTCCACTGTCTCTACATGCTCATCCGGGAGGAGTGAATGCTGCAAGTCACTGACTGGATGCAATCTGCTGGGTTTCCTTAGATAGAAAAACTTTTTATCCAATTTGAATAAATAACTGAATCTGACTGCACTGTTCAATGATTAAAATTAATTGGAATGTATGGACCTGAGTTTTTGAAGTGCCTTGAGACGACGTGTTGTGAATTGGCGCTATATAAATAAACTGAATTGTATTGAAGGTGCCATTGTCGGTGAAAAAGAGATAGAAGTTTTATCAAACAGCCACACAGTTCAGTTCACAGATGAGGGGGGTTGCTGGGGCAGAGCGTCGTATTTACAGAACATCCAGGAGAAATGATTTGATAAGAAGCCTGTGAAGGTCATCTCGGGGTGCCTGAATTAGACAAACAATAAATGTTTTGGTTCAGGCCAGCTGTGATTTTCTGCCTGCCTTCAAAGTCTTACTGGCATTCTCAATTTCAAATCCAAATAGCCAAATTTCTGGTACTTTCAGTAGATCCTGAGCAAACAACTTCCTCCAAGATTAAATCACATCACTTTTGAGTCCAGGAAATGCAGCCAGCCTGCGATCCTGTTCAAGGATCGCGTCCAGCTTGCGTTTGCCTCTTTTAACATACAGTCTGGTCTGAGAGGTCTAAAACCCCCTTAAAACATCCCGGCAGTTTGGAGTGTTTTTGAAAGTGCCGAGTTTTACAAATTTTTCATAACCAGGAAACCGCACACTCCAAAAAGCAGAAACCCCTGTTATCAAAAAACCCAAATTTATTAAAAATCTTCCGTCCTCGACTGACTTTGTTGTCAGGCACACAATTTCCACTGCGTATCCGGAAAGAAGCCAGCCTGGATAAGGGGGTTCCCTTTCCCCTGTCTTCCTTTGGAAAATTTTTTGATTGCGTTGAGGACCGCTGACCAAAACCATAATGAAAAAATTTGGAGGATATGTGAACTATAAAAAAAAACTGAAGCAGGTAAAAAATGGGGGAGGTCAAGGGAGAGTGGGGAAAAAAAGGGTTGACCCCACCCGGAGCAGAAGAGAAAAGCAAAAATTAAGTAGGAATGTTAGGTTGTAGAGCGATTTTTTCTCAAAAATTCTAACCTGTGCTTTAAAGTACGCAGCTCTAATAAACCAGGGGGTCAGCCTCCTTGAATAATTACCTTCTTTTTGAACAAGGAAACAATTTGTGAAGGGGGAAAAAACAAATGATTTTCCCTCCCCTGAATTTTCTGTGATAATGAGGAAATTTAAAAAGTGGGAACGTTCTTTTTAAAATTGTTACAGCATTGTCTGAAATGTCTTATATATTGAAATTTTTTTTTTCAGGTGTGGGTACCCGGTTCATTAAACTCAAAGGTTATTAAAAAAATGGTCAAAACAGGACGAGTTATGAGAAATTTTTAATGTTAGAAATCAGATCAACGAGAGACCTTCCCACCAAACAATCCACCAAGGCAAACAGTGAAAACAGGAATGAAATTCCCCCTTCCAGCCCCATATTTATTTAGTTTTTTTTCTCTTTGTATTACCCACTTAAAGAGAGGATGTTGTATAAGGAAAGTTTTTCCCAAAAAAACCCTCCCTTCTCCCCACACCTCTTGCAGATAAACCCTAGTCCCCAGAAAGATGCATGAAAAACAGCAACATGCTGTTCTACTATCTGTATATTTCACAGTAAAGAGCACAAAAACAGTTGTTTCAAAGTAAACAGAGGCTAAACAGTTTTTTTAAACAAATTCCCCTGTGTCACATTTATTCAGAAAGTACATTAAAAAAACTTTGCTTAAATTACTTCAGGATGAAAACAAAAGAGATCTGTCTGGGTGGCGCATCAACACCCACAGAGAGTTCACAGTTTAAAGATCGTTTCCTTTTTAAGGACATGAAAAAAATTTTTAGGTAAAAATTAAAAAAACCCCAAACCCACACAACACACCCACAAGGAGTAGATTTTCCATGATATTATTAAAAGTGTTAAATTTTATGCTTTAATTTTAACAACAGGCAAAAAAACACAAAAAAAAAATAGTTTTTTTCTCCCCTAGAAAGTGCCTCTATTTTAACTCTCCACGTCAGTGTTCCTCTATTTTTCTTTTAGAAGCCTTTTTTAATTTCTGCAGTCTGTCTCAATCTTCCTCTCAAGGCCCGGAGGAAAAAATAACCTTTCCTTCAGTTTCCAGGTAAATTTTTTTTGACCGGGAATAAAACGTTTAGTTTTTCTCTCCATGAGAGAAACACAATGGACTGGATAATTGCAGCAACTCTTTTCTGTTCAGGTAAGAAAAGTTTGTGTCTCTTGATTTCATGAAGATGTTTAATGTAGATGTGACAGCTTTTTTAAGTATAATGATTTGGTGGAAGCTGCAGACTGCTAAAACAGGGTCCTGTTTACTGGATTATTAATAATTGAATGCCACAAAAAGTCGAAAATTTCCTAAGAGAACTAAATACTTGATAGAAGACCTAAGAACCTTTAAAATTGTGCATGTCTATCATCTATATGTATAAAAACTAAAATAAATAATGTTTCTTTATGTGAGAATGTGAAATATAGCAGGAGGTGGAGTCTTTTCAGCTGCTCCCGTATTCAGCGGAGCAGACTCCAAGTCATTACAGCTTGCACACAGACTTGGCAAAGTTTTTACAACAGATTTCTTTCCTGACTTAACCGGGTCTCAAACCTGGGTCCCCCTTATCAAAGACACGCACTTACCCCGGCACACTTTTAGGGAACTTATTATGGGACATATATTCTCTAGACACATTTAACTTTTCTATGTCGCTCTTTTTGGTCACAACAGAGATGTTTTCTACTTTTGAGGGTCTTTCCTTGCCTTATCTCTAGTGACTGAACATTCAGTACACATGAAAGGGTTTGTCATTACATTTTAGTGGTGGACAGCTTCTTACAAAATGTTACGATTGCCTAACTGAGCTGGTGGATGAATGACTTTAAATGCAGGTTTCCTTTTAAAAATATTTCAAAACGCAATTACTTTGAAACAAAGAACAAACCAAGTTGTTAATATGCAGCCTGCAAAGGCTCCCAGCTAAAGAAAGTGCACCCCAGAAGGTTTCAATTAAAGGGTGAATAGTGGTGATTTTTTAATTTAAGCTGCCAACTTTAATTTAAGCTAAATCTGCACAAAAATCTTTAGCTTCATTTGCTTTCTGCACTCTATAGCACAATATCCGTATGCAAAAACACTGTGAACAACACACTCTATTTCCTCTATTCTCTACTGAACTAACATGCAAAATAAGCCAAATTTGCTTCATACAAAGGACTGATGTATTTTTTCATTCATTTTTTTTTCTGTTCCTGATGGTTGCACCCAAGGCCACAACATCCTGAATTGTTGAGCCATATTGACCGTGTCAAAATCTGTCACTGTGGCTGAGTTTCTGCGAGGTTCTAAAATGATTTAAATCCTACTCCAGGTGTAAAAACACACCACAGATTCAACCATGTAATTATTAATTTGAAGGGTTTGTAGAAGAATCCATTCCCCAAACTCAAGATTCTTAAAAAAATAGATAATCAAAAGCAGCCTTAAAAGTAGACAGGGTGTCCGCCTCACGGACTAAAAAACTGGGAGCTGGTTCCACAGGAGAGGAGCCTGATAACTAAAGGATCTGCCTCCCATTCTACTTCTAGAGACTCTAGGAAACCACCAGTAAAACCTGCAGTCTGAGAACGAAGTGCTCTGTTAGGAAACATATGGATCTCTGATCTATGATATGATGGAGCATTAGATCTTTAAGGGCTTTATATGAGTGAGGAGGAGAATTTTAAATTCTATTCTGGATTTAACAGGGAGCCAATGAAGGGAAGCTAAAGTAGGGGAAATATGATCTCTCTTTTTAATTTTCATCATCTTGCTGCAGCATTTTTGCTGCAGCATTTTAACTGCAATCAGCTGAAGGCTTTTAACTGCATTTTGTGGACATCCTGATAGTAAAGAATTACAATAGTCCAGCCTTGAAGTAACAAATGCATGGACTAGTTTTTTCATGCATCACTCCTGGACAGGATATTTGGAGAAAATTTTCAAAATGTTAAAGGAATGAAAGAAAAAAGAAAGGAAATCCTAGAAACCTGTTTTAATATGGGATTTAAATGACATGTCCTGGTCAAAAATAACACCAAGTTTTTTTTTTTACTTTATTATCGGAGGTCAATTTAATGCCATCCAGGTTAAGTGATTGACTAAGCAGTTTCTTTTTTTAAAGACTCCGGTCCAAAGACTGACAACTTCTGTCTTGTCTGAATTTAGAAGCAAAAATTTAAAGTCATCCAAGTTTTTATGTCTTCAAGACATGCTTGTAGTCTATCTAACTGGTTGGGCTCATCAGGATTTATGGATAAGTAAAGCTGAGTATCATCAGCGTAACAGTGAAAATTATCTATGCTGCCTATAATTTTACCTGATAATTATACCTATTGGAATATATATAGTAAAGAGAATTGGCCCAAGTACTGAACCCTGTGGTACTCCACAATTAATTTACTGATTTTTTAAAGATGATTTATCATTTACATGAACAAACTGGAATCTGTCAGACAAATAAGATTTAAACCAGCCTAGCAGCTGATTCCCCCTGATCCCTACAGCATATTCCAGCCTTTCTAAGACTGAATATATGATCGACTGTATCAAATGCAGCACTGAGATCTAACAGAAACAGAACCATACACAGACACAATCATTATCTGAGGCTCATAAGAATATCATTAGTGACTTTCAGCAGAGCTGTTTCAGTGCTATGATGAGCTCTGAAACCTGACTGAAACTCTTCAAACAGGTCATTGCTGTGTAAATGCTCACACATTTGATTAGCAACTATTTTCTCAAGAATTTTAGATAAGAATGGAAGATTGGATATAGGTCTGTAATTTATTAAGTCATCTCGATCAAGCGAAGGTTTCTCTCAGTCACGGGGGCAGCAGGCCCTCCCAGACTCCCCCACCCTCTCCCTCCTCCCACCCCTCCTCCTCTCTCCCAGGGGGGGGAGCCCTTCCCGGGGGGAGCCCAAGGCGTTCCCAGGCCAGCCGAGAGACATAGTCCCTCCAGCGTGTCCTGGGCCGTCCCCTGGGCCTCCTCCCGGTGGGACGTGCCTGAACACTGAACACCTCCCGAGGAAGGCGTCCAGGAGGAGGCATCCGGTATAGATGCCCGAGCCACCTCAACTGGCTCCTCTCGATGTGGAGGCAGCCGAGCCGACCTCGACTGCTCCTCCTCTCTCCTGGAGGAGAGCGCCCTCTACTCCGAGCCCCTCCCGGAAGGCCCGAGCTCCTCACCCTATCTCTAAGGGAGTGCCCGTCCACCCTACGGAGGAAGCTCATTTCAGCCGTTTGTATCCGGGATCTCGTTCTTTCGGTCATGACCCAAAGTTCATGGCCATAGGTGAGGGTAGGAACGTAGACCGACCGGTAAATCGAGAGCTTCGCGCTTTTCGGCTCAGCTCTCTCTTCACCACAACGGACCGGCACAGCGCCCCCATTGCTGCGGCGCCGCACCGATCCGTCTGTCGATCTCCCGCTCCATTCTTCCCTCACTCGTGAACAAGACCCCGAGATACTTGAACTCCTCCACTTGAGGCAGGAACCCTCCAACCTGAAGAGGACAAGCCACACCAACCTGAAGAGGACCAAGCCACCTCTTTTCCGGTCTGAGTACCATGGCCTCTGACTTGGAGGAGCTGATCTTCATCCCAGCCGCATGCCACACAGAGGCTAGCGAACCAGGCAGCCAGCGTCATGCTAGGTAGGTCTTGGCTAGAGGGGGCCAGCAGGACCACGTCAAAAAAAAAAGAAGAGACGAAATCCCCACTGGTCCCCCTCCAGACCCCCTCCGGCCCTTGAGCTGTGTCTAAAAAATCCTGTCCATAAAAGGCATGAACAGGACCGGTGACAAAGGGCAGCCCTGCCGGAGTCCAACATGCACCGGGAACAGGTCCGACTTAGTGCCGGCAATGCGGACCAAACTCCTGCTCCGCTCGTACAGGGACCGGATGGCCCCTAATAAAGGGCCCCCGATTCCATACTCCTGGAGCACCCCCCACAAGGCATCACGAGGGACACAGTCGAATGCCTTCTCCAGGTCCACAAAACACATGTGAACCGGTTGGGCAAACTCATGAGCCCTCGAGTACCCGAGGGTACCCCCTGGTAGAGCTGGTCCAGTGTTCCACGGCCGGGCTGGTCCAGTGTTCCACGGCCGGGACGAAAACCACACTGCTCGGCCCTCCTGAAGCCGAGACTCCCTCGACTATCGGGCCCTGGACTCTCCTCCAATCCAGGTACCCTGGTGTACCCCCCTTACCCCCTGAGGAGTGTGATCCCCCTGTCTTTGACCACCACACCCACCCCCGGTCCCCCCTTCCTTATGCCAGGGGGGGGACCCCACCCCAGTCCTGCCATGTCCAGAGTGCCCCCCCCAGACCCCCCGACCGCCATGCAATGTTGAAGAGGCGTGTCAACCATGACAGCCCCACAACATCCAGAGATTTGAGGTACTCAGGGCGGATCTCATCCACCCCCGAAGCCTTGCCACCGCGGAGCTTTTTAACCACCTCGGTGACTTCAGCCTGGGTGATGAAAGAGTCCAACCCCGAGTCCCCAGCCTCTGTTTCCACCAGGGAATGCGTGATGGCAGGATTGAGGAGATCCTCGAAGTACTCCTACTCCTCCTTCCATGTCCCGTCCCGATAATGTCCCCCCAGTCAGTCAGCCCCTCCCCCCCCACTATAAACAGTGTTGGCGAAGCACTGCTTCCCCCTCCTGAGGCGCCGGACGGTTTGCCAGAATCGCTTCGAGGAGGCCGACCGGTAGTCCTTCTCCATGGCCTCACCGAACTCCTCCCAGGCCCGAGTTTTTGCCTCTGCCACAGCCGGGCCCGCAGCACGCTTGGCCTCACGGTACCCGTCAGCCGCCTCAGGAGTCCCACAGCCAACCACAGCCGATAGGACTCCTTCTTCAGCTTGACAGCATCCCTTACTGCCGGTGTCCACCACTGGGGGTTCTGGGATTGCCGCCGCGACAGGCACCGCAGACCTTACGGCCGCAGCTACGGGCAGCAGCATCGACAATAGATGCGGAGAACATGGTCCACTCGGACTCTATGTCTCCAACATCCCCCGGAATCTGGTCAAAGCTCTCCCGGAGGTGGGAGAGTTGAATACATCCCTGGCCGAGGGCTCCGCCAGGCGTTCCCAGCAGACCCTCACTATGCGCTTGGGCCTGCCAAGTCTGTCCGGCTTTCTCCTCCTCCAGCGGATCCAACTCACCACCAGGTGGTGATCAGTGGCACCACGCAGATGAATGTAACAAGTAACACTATGAACAAGAGAATCAATTTGTGAAGGGGAAAGAAAATTGCAAATTATTGCCCTCCACACTTTGTTTTTCTGTGATAATGAGGAAATTAAAAGTGGAACTTCTTTAAAGGTTGTTACAGCATTGTCTGATAATGATTATAATGATCTACTATAATGAAATTTTCTTTCAGGTGTGGAAACTTAGTTAAATTAAACTCAAAGGTTATTAAAAAATGGTCAGACAGCCCACATGTTTGTTATTGAGAAAATATTGTTATGTTTTCCCCCTTTTAAAAAACATGATCTTCAGCACACACTGCAGCATGTCGGAGCCAAAAGTGAGGTAGACAAGATGACTTAGCTATATTAAGGCTAATGCCATGGTTCTCACCCTAAAAATTATGCATTGCTCCCTATGGGTCAGGGGTCAGGCTCTGACTCAGGAGAAGGACTTCAGGATTTTTGGTATTTTGGTCACAAATTATAGAAAGATTGGGGCTTCGTAGTGAAAGTTTTCAGGGCACATCTCACAAGAATAAAAGCTGCATGGACCAGGACCCGTTTCCTTATTGACCTGGGTCTCCTTGGGAAACTTTAAAGGGTCCTTGCAAAGATGGTTGGATGGATGATCAGTTTATCATTGCTGTGTAATATTTGTGGAAGTTCTCAGCAAAATTATCGACAGCATTTCAGATAATGTCTCTTTAACAGGCAGATTGGAGCTCTGGGAGTAAAGTTCACACATCTGTCTATGTTCAGAAACATCTGTATGCAGGAAGAACATCTCTACCCAGCATACATCAAAGCTAAGTGCTTTTCCCAGCACAGCCGGGCCTCTGGCTGTTTTCACTGCTGATTTCTCTGCTGTGTGAGCTTCGAGCCGTGGCTTCGCCTCAGGCTTGCAGAGCAGAGTTTCAGTTTACCTTTCAAAGGTGCTAATGTGCATCCTGCCCCCATCCCCATCCAAGTTGCACAGACCCGTTTGATATTTTAGGCACATTCTCAGCTAGTTTAATTCCTCATTGACAGTTTGAAGATGGAATGCCCCAGTCAGCAGCCATCATTTAAATTAATCCTCTGCCCTTTTTGATGCTCTAAAGTTGGCTGGATTAAGTAGATTATGGGAGGGCTCCTTTTCCTACACACCCATTGTCATAAAGACCGCCACAGTCTTCTGTGTTAGAGAAGAGATACCACAATCTGATCATATCTTACATATTCACATTAAAGGACCAGTTTGCCCCTACTTATTGTGATACACTCTATAAAAGAGTGGTATTAATGTGAAGTCAGAGGATTACAGCCAAAACAGAACATTTTTAAATCAATGCTCATCTACATTCCACTCATCGACGGAGAGCAAAGAGATCACATTTTTATTCACAGTTTAAGTGAGAAATTTATGCCAAGAGTCATTTTCTGGTGGATGTTTTTTATTCAAATAATATATGCTAAATTTAACAGAGAGCCAGGAAAGAGACTAAAATTCATATTTTTTCTTTTAATTTTAATCAGTAAATTGTGGAGAAGCTGAAGGATTTTTACTGATTTTGTAGGTTTTTGGTAGGTTGGTAGTCCAACCCAGAGGTAAGAAATGCATGAATCTGTTTCTCTCCATTCCCCTGAAACAGGATATTTCTAATTTTGGTGGTATTGCAGAAGTTAAAAAAAGTTCGATAGAAACCTGTTTTACAGTAATATGGGATGAGTTAAAAAGTTTGTCCTTATCAAAGATGACACCAAGTTTCCTTACAGTAATGCTGGAGACAAAATTAATAACACCCAAAATGAGGCATTACTCTTGATGGCAGTTTATTCTTTGGATGATCTGGTCCAAAGATAACAAGATTTGTCTTGTCTGAATTTATCTTCTAGAGATGTTGGCAGTCTAATTAACTGACTGGATTCATTAGGGTTTATGGATAAACTTTGGTGCGCATAATTATATGCTGTCTGTTAATGGGGGGTTTTCAAATGACGTCGCAGTCACATGTCCGCACTTCACAATCGGCCATCTTGGGTGGCAGCTGCAGCCTATTTTCATTGCTTTAACATGATCAGTGAAGCAAAAGTCCGGACCATTCAACAATGGGAAAAACTTGCTTAATTGTGGGTTGTGCTGCGCGTGATGGTCAAGACCAAAGTTAATTCTATCGTCTGCCAGCCGTCATAGAAAATCAGTGTGAGAAAACAAAAATAATGAGTACACAACGTCGACTACTGTGGCTATCCAGGGCCGATTTGGATGGCTTGAATCTCACTCACGCCTGAGTGTGCAGTGCAGGTTTGGTGACAGGTAAATAAATAATGTTCATCTACATGGATTGTAATAATATTCTGGAAAGTAGTCTGCCAAGACTGTGAGCTGATCAGTTTTTTCTGAGCTGGGTGGCTTAGTGATGTGACCTACTTCAGTAAACTGCGCTCTCACGCTTTTACCGGCCAGATGTAGGCTGCAATTTACCTTTACTCTTATTCTGTAAATGTATTATCTAGTAAAATAACTGCTATGTGATTATCCTATACAAGGCGATATTGAACTTACCATGGATTTTTGTCTATGTTGTGACTATGAAAAAAAATTGCATACTTACTTGTCTAAAAAGTATGTGCGGCCAATTTTCCAATTGTTGTGAAAAGCGTGAAACCATATGGAGACGCCCAAGATACACAAAAGAACTGGCCCAAGCACTGCGCTTTGAGGCACTTCATAACTAACTCTGATGGAAGATTTATCATTAGCAACCTTCATTAGATTTTTATTTTACTTCCATATTGCCAAAAGTACCGTACAGTAGCGGCCAATTAAAATAGTGAAGGATCCCAATCACGTTACACACAGATAATAAGTGTTTGCCTTTTAGTTGGTCAGATACTACCTCTGGATTCTCTGACATAACTTGGTCATTCACCAGTGCTCCTGTCATGGCTGTCCTTTTTCCAGCATTCTGTCATCGTGTTCAATGCCACCTTTACTGCTGCGATTTTTCTCTATGACCACACAAAGATGCTAAACTTCCCCCAAAGGGAATGTTCCTTCCACTGCTGCTGTTAGCAGCCCTGGGATGGCCTCCTTACAGTGCTGTCCACCTACTTAACTGTTGCCAGCTAGGGTGACCTCTAGCAGCCTTTAATCAGCTCAACTGTCTGCTTTCTGCACCCTTCCCAACATGCTTTTATATCTGACGGCTTTTCCCACCACATTTATACCAGTGCTCATTAGCACCAGATTAACACCAGTGCAACACCTCTAGGCAGTAACTCCTTGGAACCGAAGAGACTAGCTACTGTAACTGCTGAGAAAAGTGGGTTTTTTACCTCAATAGTCTGTTTCACAATAAAATATTTTCCATCATTAATTATGTATGTATAAAAAGATGAATCCCCAGATGCTCCTTGAAAGATCCAGGTTGTACAACAACAAAACAGTGACAGAGCCATGGGTGGTGAATACTTCTGTAACCCTTTGTTATGTTCTACAGAACAGATCAGAAACCTGAGCAGCCCCATTTCAATAAAGAAAAGAGTTAACGAATAATTTATTATTTTAAATATTTAGAAACATTGCAGAAATCCCTTGATAACAGAGGGCTCAACATCAAAGTGGGAATAAAAATTCAGTGAACACTGATTATTATGTCGCATAAGGATTAGGCAGAACCATTTCCATGCGTCCAAATCCCAGCGCATGCATACATGCATGCTTTCCAGTGCTGTCATGACCTTTCTTGTTTCTCCTGTCCTGATGGGGAGATGTCAAAAAGGTGAATGCTGCAGATTAATCTCTACCTCACAGACAGAAAGCTTTGATTTCAGGCCAAATGAAAAAAAAAAAAACATCAAATAAACAGCAGGAGACAGAGGCTTCCTCAACAAATCTAACTCGGTTTTTGCTCATTTCCAATGTGAACAGATTGGAGATCAAAGTTCTTCAGCTCTGCTTCAGCAGACAGCTTCCTGTCGTCTATCTTGTAGAAAAAAAAACGTCCATCTGCTTTATTTCCAGAAAGCCACTACCTCCCAGAATATCCTGTATCTCTGTATGAAAGTTTTCTGAACTGACATTTGGATGAAGGTGGATGAAGGTTTCAGAAACATCAAACAACTGCACTCATCTGCCTGGAGAAAAGGTCAATGGCAGCCTCATCCTGAACATGTAAATTATTTACACACACCCTCACAGCAGAATTAACTTGTTTTATTAAAACATTTAACTAACCAAGGAAGAAAATGTCATATTTCATCTAACTCTTAGAATCATTAGCTGACATGTCACATGAAAAAACATTAAACACTTTTTAAACTTTTCACTCACATAAACTTACATCATTTTTCATGTTTATAACATAACAACCAAGTTGTTTAAAGATTAAACACACAATGGACAAGCTTTCTCTGATCTCAATATGATTTCAATGAGGAGTTTAACGCGCTACATGCTGTGTTGTTATGGTAAGGAAGTCTAGAGAAGTATTGATCTACACAGTTTTTTTTTTTTTTTTTTTGTGTCCTGTCCAGCAGAATAGCGCTCAGAATTGTTGTCTGAGTGCCAAGAAATTGCCCAACAGATTTACTTTCACAAAAGGGGGGAAAACAAGCTATTGCTTTTCTGCTTGATATTTATTTAAAGAAACTTTTTTAAAAATTTTTTGGGAAAAAAATTCAATGTTACGGACACGGAACTGAAATGAAAAGGGAAAACAAAAGCTTGACAAAGAGAGAGATGGGGCAAAAAGGGGGAAAAAAAGGGGAAAAAGAGGAAAAGAGTGGAGGGAGAAAAGGGATGATTAGAAAAAAAGTTTCCCCCCTGCTTGTTATACCCCAAATAACAAAGGAAATTTATGAATGTAAAATGTACTTAGTGAAGAAGTCCCGCCCAATATAGATCATTTGTGTTCTATCAAACCTGTGTGGATGCGTTTGGGGTATACAAGGGGGTTTCTCCCACAGAAATATGCAATAAAAGGAGTTTTGAGGGACCCAGCGACCGCCCCGTGGGCCCCCGGGCGGAAACTGAGGAGATCCGAGCAACAGACTCAAAAACCCCCCAAAGCACGGGAACCCCAGGAGAACCCCCGCGGGGACCCCGAAAACCCCCCAAAAGGAAGAGCAGTGGAGGTCCCTGGGGAGCCCCCCGCAGGGGGCCCATTTCAGAAGCCGCAGGGACCGCAGCGACGACCCCCACAGGCCCCCCCCGGGCAGCCGCCCAAACCCCCGAGCAATCCACCCAATGGACCCGACACCCCAAAGGACCCCGGGACCCCCAAACCCCCAAAGACAGGGCCCCGACAGACCCCGGGGGTCCCCCCCCGGCACAGCCCCCGGGGAGTGAGCCACCCCCACCCCCCAACCCATCCCCCCCGGCCCCCGGAGAACCCCAAGACCCCAAAAGGGGCAGAAAACCCCAAACCCACCGGGAGGCAGGGGGGCGGGGGGGAAAATAGGCCCCCTAATATGGGGGGGGGGCTAAGCTGTTTAAAGGAGGGGGACCCACCCCCAAAAACCCCCAAACCTGTCAAAAAAAAAACAGGCACTCACAGTCCCCAGCCCACCCATTTCCGGGACCCTCATCCACACACATAAAATCACTCGCCCCCAAACGTAAAGACAAACCCAACTGGGGAGCCCTTTACATCATCACACTCCCCATGCATCCTCTATACCCCCAAGGGTCCGGGCCGGGCACCCCCTGGGGGCAACCACCCCCCGGCCCAAAGGGGGGGCCCCAGGGGGGTTCCCCCCTTCCCTCCGGGCGAGACAGGCAGACAGGCCCAGACCCGGGGGGTTTCCGGGGGGCCCGGCCCCCCGTCCCAAAACCCCAGTCCCCCCAAACCCCCACCCGGGGGGTTTATGTACAAAAGAGGGGGTCCACAGGCCCCCAAAACCAAAGCCCCCCAACCCCAGAGCCGCCCCAGGACGGAGCAGCCCCCGCCCCCCCAAAAAGCCCCGTCCCAAAAAAAAAAACCCCCCCAGTGAACCCCCAACAGAATTTCGCCACGGGGGGCCCCCCAACGGGGGCACCGTTTATTGCCACATGCCCCCCAAACCCAAACGCCCAAACCCCCCCCCCCAAAAGGGGCACCCCCCCACGGGTTTGAACCT